>JACXGM010001024.1:28664-59758 GCA_016801145.1 Umbra pygmaea | reverse complement strand
CTGACCCAGGGCCCCTCTCTGTCCCTCCTGACCCAGGGCCCCTCTCTGTCCCTCCTGACCCAGGGCCCCTCTTTGTCGCTCCGGACCCCGGGCCCCTTCTCTTGCCCACCCCGGTGTGGTGGGCGTAGGGAGGGGGCTCTGTCACACCCAGCTCTGTATGGGCTGGGTTTAGTACCCCTTTTCCTTCATGTCTCTTGTGGATAGGTTGCATTTGTTGTTATTCAGTGTTTACACAGTGGTTGCGTTGTACTGTTTTGTTATTTGGTTTCTCCCCTATGTATGGTGTTGTGGCTGGCTCCCTCTTGTGTCTGTTTTAGATAATGTGTTAGGTCCTGTCATTTTAGGTGATGTAATTTCAGTTCTCAGCTGTCATATATTAGGTTATTAGTGAAGTGTATTTAACCCCCCATGTTTCTGTCATTCCCCTGTTCGTCAATGTCTGCTGTTACGTGTCTCAAGTGGTATTATTTTGGTTCTTCATTTTGCCCCTCGTGGCAGTCTTTCATTTACTTGATTAAAGTACATTTGATTCTTGAAACCTTCGCGCCTGTCTGTCTCTCTCTGGTTAAGAGGAGCACCGTGACATAGGCAGACACTTTTGCTCTTGATCTCCTACATTATACACCAGGGTACACAATACGAGCTTATAACGCTAGTACCGCAATGGAAATAAGTTCACCCATCTATGACACCTCCCGTTGCTACGAATGCAGAAATGTGAGAAAGACCTATTATGGGTTCCAATCCTACTCTGGCAGAAAAACGTTTTCCCCGTCTCTAGGTAATATCACAAAGACAACAGCATGCAAAGGATTTTCTGAAGAAAACATACTGAAATATAACCCGTTCTACATGTTTTTTATTATGCTGTCAAATGATTATAACAATAAATCGTGATTAATCTCATTATCTTCTACAGTTAATCTTGATTAATCGCAATTTTAGAATGTTCAGATTTGGCCTTAAAAAAACTATTTTCAGTTTTAAAAGCAGTGCATTGTGTTAAAAACTACTATTGTACACTAGAGATTGACAAGGAAAGAAGTAAGTGCAGTAGCTGTCTTTTTTCAACTTGGTACATTAAAACAGGTTGTCATGGCCTTTAAATATTGGCCCTCAAATAACCCTTGTGAATCTAAATAGAAGGTTGCTGGTTTCTGATCTCATAATTCTACCATCTCCTACCACTGAGCTGTTGATCAAGGCACCAAGTAGTATCACTACTATATTAGACTACTGTATACAACTCTAATGATATCTGGAGAGAAGCTGGGTGTGCATACATACTACATATGTAGTAGCTCATGTTTACAATGTGGTTAAAGTGGGGCTAACTTTAAAGGATGAAACATTAAGACCAAATAATTAAATGACAAATTAATAATTAAATGACAAATTAAGTGAATGGGGATCCAAATACATAGCCTAATGTAGGCTACTTAAAAAATAAACAAATGCATAGGTTAAAGGTGCAATATGTAATACTGACAGCCAGCGTTTAAAATGGGTACTGCAGTCCAAATTCAAAATACCTGAGAGTCGTCTCCCGCCGCCCCCTTCTCCCCAGAATCAAAACTAACGTGACAAACTAGATCAGCGCAACCATGACAAGACAAGTGAACCATGTCTAACTTCGTCTCTGGGCATGCAACCGTTTAGAAACATGCAGAGGTAACCCGGACGTGCTGTCAAAATGGGCAGTTGATAACAACACACAGGCCAAAACATAAACATAAATTCTGTCACGGAACGTACATTTCAAAAAGAAAAAATACTGACATTAGCTTTGTTGTCAGAAAAGATAGTATTGCAGCTTAACATGTTTCCTTAATATCTGATGAGGCATTGGTGTCATTTTTGAAATTATTACAGTACATCTATTACATATTGCAACTTTAAGGGAGGTAGAGATCTACAAAAATTAAATCTCATACAATAATGCGTTAATATTGACAGCCTTAGTATTTTATCACAAACTTAAAGGAACACTCCAGCCATCAAACATCTCAAAATAGTTTTCCAGGTCATATTTACGACACCCTAGTAAAAAAACTATTCAATGCATTCTAAAGTTTCCAAACTGGCTGCCGTAAATTTGTGAATTTGTATCCCAGTGGGATAATATTAGAAACTACAGTGGAGCCACTCAGTGGACTTCCGTATCTATTCTTGTCACGCCCCTGAAACGAGTTGATTGGATCAACTGCGCAATTTGTGCAGGAATATTCTTTATTTTATTCTTCAGTAAATAGCTACATAGCTATATATGAAGAGTTACAGCTGGATTTCTTTCAACAATGGCGAGTGCAAGTGAGGAAAAACCTGAAGAGCTGGACAATTTCAACTTTGATCAAGTGTTATTAATTAAAATTATAAAACGGGTCCGATGATATCTGCAATTTGATTGGCTAAAATTGCATTCCAAGCCTCTGACAATTCCCTGATATCCGCACTGTAGAATGTTGCCTTTTCACTAAAGTGCTTAGTATGTAATCAAAAAGTATCACTACGCCCTGAGGAGCTGAACAAAATAAAAAACATGGCAGATAATTCCTCTCGCTTAAAATCTCAACACCAACTTCCAAATAAGACCATCTAAAAAATAAAAACTATTTTAACATTCACTTACCACAAAAAGTTTATCACTGATGTAGACATGCTAACCAGCCACAGGTTTTAAGTAATCTAATCTTTTTTGTAATAAAGTGTTTTTTCGTGACGAAGCGATAGCTAGCTAGTGGCTGTCATGTCAAAAACTGTCAATATACCGGTGGCTGGCTCGTTAGCCTAATGTGTGACCTACTCGGCTTTCAGCCTCGTGGCTTTCTACACTGCTAAGGTGTGCGGTTATTCCCTGGCAACGCACAGTCTGTCGTGTGTTAATGCTTACATATCCAACCATACATTTGAGCTCGAATACAGTGAGGAAGAAATATGGGAAGAGCTCCTGGCCAACTTTATTAGTTGATTCAATGTAGCCACTGTTTTGCTGCTGTCCACTGGAGTCGAGCTCTTGATGGCAACAGAGACAGAACATTTTTTGTTGTTAAGAGTGGGCCAGCTAAATATTTTTGCTTCCAACCATCTCCAGCCAAGAAGATGAGTAAATCTGTTTGTTAGATCAACCGAGTTACCACGCTGACAAGGACCAGTTGAAAAACAACTGGACAAACCAGCCAGGCCCAGGTGGTGTAACACTAACAGGTAATCATTGAATTATTTTGTGTAAATAGTTCTAAAAATAGAAGGTAAATGAATAATGAACATTTAAAGAATATTTTACAGCATGGAAAAATGTTAACCAGATAGGTGATTGATATCCTTGGTGTGTAATTTTCATTAAAACTGTCCGTAAAAGATGCAAGCTCTCTAGGTCCTAATGAAACCCAACAGGCAATTTTACATGGCTGGATGTGAAGACTAATTTGTGTAACAGGTAAATGAATAGTAAAGGTTTACAGAATATTTTTAAGCATGTATACATTCATTTAACCAGATAGGTGATTAATCTACTTGGTGCATACCAGTAATTATCCTTTACACAATCCGTTTTATAGACACGAAATTAGCTGCCTAGTGGAAGTCAATGATATCTGATTTCAACTTCATTACGAAATGTATTGGTGACAGATTATGGTTAAACCTTTACAGTACCTACTGAAAGACATACACTCACCTAAAGGATTATTAGGAACACCCGTTCAATTTCTCCTTAATGCAATTATCTACTCAACCAATCACATGGCAGTTGCTTCAATGCATTTAGGGGTGTGGTCCTGGTCAAGACAATCTCCTGAACTCCAAACTAAATGTCAGAATGGGAAAGGTGATTTAAGCAATTTTGAGCGTGGCATGGTTGTTGGTGCCAGACGTGCAGGTCTGAGTATTTCACAATCTGCTCAGTTACTGGGATTTTCACGCACAAACATTTCTAGGGTTTACAAAGAATGCTGTGAAAAGGGAAAAACATCCAGTATGCAGCAGTCCTGAGGGCGAAAATGCCTTGTTGATGCTAGAGGTCAGAGGAGAATGGGCCGACTGCTTCAAGCTGATAGAAGAGCAACTTTGACTGAAATAACCACTCGTTACAACCGAGGTATGCAGCAAAGCATTTGTGAAGCCACAACACCCACAACCTTGAGGCGGATGGGCTACAACAGCAGAAGACCCCACCGGGTACCACTCATCTCCACTACAAATAGGAAAAAGAGGCTACAATTTTCAAGATCTCACCAAAATTGGACAGTTGAAGACTGGAAAAATGTTGCCTGGTCTGATGAGTCTCGATTTCTGTTGAGACATTCAGATGGTAAAGTCAGAATTTGGCTTAAACAGAATGAGAACATGGATCCATCATGCCTTGTTACCACTGTGCAGGCTGGTGGTGGTGGTGTAATGGTTTGGGGGATGTTTTCTTGGCACACTTTAGGCCCCTTAGTACCAATTGGGCATTGTTTAAATGCGACGGCCTTCCTGAGCATTGTTTCTGACCATGTCCATCTCTTTATGGCCACCATGTACCCATCCTCTGACGGCTACTTCCAGCAGGATGATGCACCATGTCACAAAGCTCGAATCATTTCAAATTGGTTTCTTGAACATGATAATGAGTTCACTGTACTAAAATGGCCCCCACAGTCACCAGATCTCAACCCAATATAGCATCTTTTGGGATAGAGCACCAAGGATATCAGAATGCTTTTAGCACCTTGTTGAATCAATGCCACATAGAATTAAGGCAGTTCTGAAGGCGAAAGGGGGTCAAACACAGTATTAGTATGGTGTTCCTAATAATCCTTTAGGTGAGTTCATTATAGCTCATATCAGATGATTTTTGTGACTCGTTGTCATTTTTATTAGTTCAGTGTTTTGATAGCTAGTAGGCCAAGAGCTAAGCTAGTTAGCATGTCTCGTTTGTGCAATTGTGAGATCATTTCAACTTCATTTTAAAATGTATCAGTGACAGCAGTCCTCTACATTTTACTCTTAAGCGTACCTGCACTTTTTCTTGCATACCGCTACTTCTCAGATGTAGCTGGTACCCTATACCACTGAGAGAGAAAGCTTCAGTGTCAGAGAGATTGGTAATGACCCTAACCTTACATAAACTACACTACCCAGAGAGCACTATGTGACTTATTTCAGATCCCTTAAAGAATCACATAAAGGCAAGCAGTCGGCCCTCGTTATCAGAAGTTCGCTTCTTCACGGACACTAGTTCGAAAAAGCTGTCTGATGTCTGTGGCTGCCGACTGACCATAACAGATTTGTCACTGCTGAAAACCTAGAAACTAAAAACAAGTGTGTCTAGTTTGTAAGTTGTTATGTTAGCCTGGCTTCAGAAAGGAACTAAAAGATCGTGTCCCAGAGCCAGAGTTCTATTTTCAAATGCACACAAGCACACACTCACACACGCACAGACACACACACACGCATGCACACACACACACCCACTTAAACACGCACCCACACACAACGTGTTTAAATAAATACATTTATGTTGTTATGAGACAGGGCATATACCTCTTTGACTATATTGTGTCCAGTTGTAAATATGACGAGTTTCGTCCAGCCAGTATCTTTATAGCTTACGCTAAATTCAACATCAACGAAGCAACTCGTAGGGCGCAGGTGCAGAGTTTGCATTGAATTCTGGATCTTGTGGTATTTCAACTATAAAGAGAACATAAGTGCCTGAACAGCACTCTTGTCTATTTTCTGAAAAAATGTCAGAAAAAGCACTGTATATGACATTAATCAGTCTAGGGTAACATTTTTAAATACTATACTAAACATTTTTTATTTACTCTGGAATTAACCAAAACTCATTGTCAGTAGTCAATACATGGGATCATAGACAATACCTATAGGCATAATGCAGCAGATGTTAAAAGATCCTCAGGAAATTAGGAATTGCCATGGCCTAAAGCTGCTTGATGTCATTGTCAAGCTTTTCCTTCACACATCATATTAAATTCCATGTAACATTATTTAAACTTAATAATGTTACAATTTAACATGCATACATGTGTCCAAATCTACTCAAAGTATATTTTGTTATATTTTTGTCTACTTTTCCATGACACTTCAACACGGTTCTGTGTTGCCAACTGCTGTAATATTAGCCCCAGCATATATTGTATAAATACACATAAACCATACCTCCATCTAAAAACAATGGAGTGTTCCATGTTCTGCACATGGTGGTCATGCAGCCAATTGGCTCTTTCTTTCAAGTGTCAGCAATGCTTCTGGATTGTAGAGCAGTGCCACATCTTCTGGGGACTGGATTGCTTATCTAAACCTTACTGGCCACAGGGCTCCGGGGCTAATCACTGCCCCCTAGGATAGCTCCTATGATGAAAGCACAGCAGCTGCTTTAACGTGTAGATGGAGCAATCATTGAAAGATCTCTTTTAAAATTGTAGATTAAGTATAATCAAAGAAATGTATTAATTATATTTTGAGGTAACTGACTTTTTGTGGAAAATGTACTTATTTATTGGCACTATATAATTTCAGTGACGATAAATATTTTTTATCCCTTAATCCATTTCTGACTTACGAATTATTCAACCCCAAAAGATTTCCCCTATTTTAAAGTGTCCATCTTATTAACCAACCAGGTGTCCAATCCGGCTTGGTACAGAGTTCCTCTACTTGGCAGTTGAGCTGGCTAACCCTCTCTGTCTAATATGAATGGCTGCTGCTAGCTTCCCTTTCACATCAGTGACTGATTGCTATGTTGGTGGCGCCTACTAAATGTCGAGGTGCTAGCAGTCTTTGCCATTGTGCTGGGTGCTCTGCTGCTAACTCTGTCACTGATTTGCCCACGCACTGCCTACACTAAAGCGCTGTCACCATGTCACCCAGGAAAGAATGCAGCTACAGTTACCAAAGCCTACAGCAAAAAGAGAACATTAGAGTCCCTGCTGTCACTACTATCACTTGTATTGTAGCCCACAGCTAACTACAGTATAGGTCTTTAATGGGTTATGCGTGCCTGAGTTTGTGTATAGATTGTTATCATATTAAACTGGAAAAGGTGAATGTTGTATGTGAAAGCTTAAAGCTATGAAGAGATTACCTGGCCAAACATGAGCAACAAAGAGTTGAAGAACAGAAATGTGTGTGAATTAATGTACTGTGGGCAAAATCTTATCATACTTATACCGTCTGTGTGTATGTGCATGCGTGCATGCATGCATGCGTGTGTATGACACTGTGTGGGAGCATATGTATGTGCGTGCACGTGTGCATGTGGCCGTGCATGTGCATGCTTATGTGCTCTCGTGCACTCTTGTGTGTTTGTGTGAGACGACATAAAAAACATAACAAATACAGAAATAGATAGAGAATAGGACCATTACCTTGGGGGGAGGCCCAGCTGCCCTGGGGGAGGTGAGGAGGAATGTGCAGCGGTGGGGAGAGGGTCAGTGCAGGGTAGAACTGGAGGGTCTCTCTGGAAGACGGATACCCAGCCAAACCCCCCGGGCCCAAGCAGTCCACTGACTCCATCTCCAAAGCCCTAAGACACTGCTCTCTGAGCCGCTCCTCCCTCCTCCTCTTCAGACGCCGCTGGATGAAGCTGCAGAGGCAGCACAGCATGACGATGAGAGCCCACACCAGCCAGAAGCCAGCGAAGCAGGCCAAAAAGGTGTAGGTGCCCTGGGACATTACCATGATGAGAAAGGCCTAAAAGACTTGGATATATTGAGGTGCGTGAAATGAGCCAGCACAGAGACGGTGTGCAAGAATAACATTCACATTGACAAATTGGGTCCCAGTCAACAAACGTGTTTGACTGAATGTGTTGCCTTAGAGTGACAGAATAGGCCTGGTGACATTGTACACTATCCCTGGTAAAAGGACCAGCTGTCCAGTGTCCTCGCACCCACAGCACAGCCCCAGAGAACACCTCTAGTCCAAAGGTCAGTTTTAACTGTCAGCAACCAGATGTCCTGTAAAGATTTCCTATGATGTCAGAGGTGAAATAAAGTGATCTTTCACATTCAATAATCTTACTGTAAAATCCATAGCCTCAATCAGATGCACTGGTCAAGTAAACGGTTAAACATAGCTACTGCCTGTTTTTCCAAATTATGGTGAGGGCCTGATCTTCTGCCCAACAGACTCCGTTTAGGGGTACATCCTGAGTTAGGGAGCACAAAGTCAACCTCCTGGTCCTTCCCAAAGCATGCCCAACCCTTCTGCACACTCGTTCCAAGCAGTTATGTTGGATTTCACATGGTTCTGTGTCCCCGCTCTGGTGCGCTGATCCCAGGCAATTGGTTCCGGTGGGTTCCTCAAAACTCTAAAAGAATATCGATGTCATGCTGCTAAACATCAGAGAGAGAGAGGGAGGGAGGAGAAAGTGTCCATCATTATCAATCAGAAAATAGCTACTCAGAAACAGGTGTGGGCCTGTCTGGCAGGTATGTCAGTGGTTTGAGAATTATTATCATGCTTATCTGATAGAGGGGATGGTCCATTTCACATATCACAGAGGATGGGATGAACACCACATGTTCCTCATCTACCTCCTACCCACATCACACTGAAGGAGACACTGGCTTAGACTGTACAAAGTATTGCAACAAGGGCATGGCTTTTTATTAACTAGAATAAAATAGAGAAACAATCTTGATGTTATTTGTTCCTGACTCAGGCACAGAGCTTTTCCTGGTCAGAAAACACAATCTGAACATTTCTAGGGCCTATAGTTAAATTTATGGACTGAGTTTTTTTTTTGTTATTGATACAGTACTTCTAGTAAGCAGTAGTCATGTATTTAGCATGGCTAACCTCCCCTCCCACATAGACACATCACAGCATTGGTAATCACATCCAGACCTTGGCCTCCACACAACAATAACACTAGACTCATGACCTTCACAGAGGTGGATACACACATTCCACCTTTTTTATAAGTAATTGGACTTCCTATATTTTCTTACAGATCTCTGATGAACATCATAATACAAGACCCGGTGGCATAATGCATATCAATTTAGAAATGAATTGATGTAAAATAAAGGTCAGGCAGGAGAAGTAAAGAGGGTGTTTCTAAGAAAAACTCAATATTCCCAAACCTATCCAACATTCGTATGCCAGTTGTTGTTGTTGGTGGTGGTGTATTTTTTCAGATGTTACTCCCAGACACACCTCCTGAATCTGAATCACCGTGATTAGTATTGTCATGGATACGGCTGGAGCAGTGATAAAATTACACCACCAAGCTTTCTTACCTGCTCCTCCTCAAGTAGCCTGTTGAGGTGACTGTGACAAAAAACTGTCATCACATTTCACTTAATTTACTCTGTAATTTCTACAGTCTCAGTGTGAACCTGCCCTCCACTCCTACACTGGTGCAATGAACACAAACGTTAATGGCTGTTAGACTATATTATAAAATTATGCTCCTATATCTTCCACATGATTCACGCATTGTCAAACCTTAACACCATATTGAATCACTTACACAGCTATGAATTGAAACACATATTTTTTGCCATGTGCTGAGGTTAGACTAACAGGTTGTTTTTGGGTTGTATAAGATACTGTGTCAGTCTTCTTCTTACCTCTTATTCTGTTTTTGGAAATGTCATCTAAATGTCTTATGGTGTACTACAATACAAATCATCCCACAAAATTATATTTACGCTTTACTACATCTGAGATGTATAATGTCAGAGCTGAGGCTGACCAAACGCAGACGAGGTCAATTACATTTTCCAATTCACCGATTATCTATAACACGAGACAAACAAGCCTAATTTACTTTTTTCCTCAATCGCACCTGATGAATGCCAGTTTGCGAGACAGGTATATCCATTTCCACAGCATAATCTATCTGACCATGACAATATCAATAGTGTACAACTCGTTGTTTACCTTTGCAGGTGCGTCTCCTTGCGTCTTGATCGATTAAATAGTCACGACGCTCCGTTCCATTGAAATGGTCACAGCTGAGTTCAATAGTTCAGGCAGCGAGAGAAACATGTGTATAGTGTTTACCATATGTATCAATAAGGTAGCTATGTACGTAGGCTATATCATAACGTCGGAATTATGTCCCCTCCATCCCAAAATCATTCAGTGAGTGATGCTGCGCCTCCGTTCCACACGAACTTCTTCTGTTTCCTTGGTATCGCCTTTTCATTAACGATGTGCAACCAATCACGAACGCGGTGTGGTGTTTGTAAGGGCTAAATATTATACAGTGGACTGCATTCACCTTGGCAACCTGGCCCTTCACTTTACATTTATTATTCTTTCATCGTGATATTCAAGTTTTGTTGTTTAAACAGCGACACATTTTATATATGTTTCCAAGGACACGGGTGTTTATTGTCTGTTAGGAATGCGCAAATATATGTAATCAAATATATTACCTACCATTGAAAAGGACATAATTAGTTCTGGTATTAAATGTTTTGCTTTTCCTTGAATATGCACTACCAATGGGGAAAAGTCCTCTTATATTGAAAATGTTTTTTCACCATATTTTATCGTCTTAAAAAACACAATATTGTCTAGACTTGGAAGTAGCCAACAATACATTTTACATTCACACTAGCCACAATAAATACACGATAATCAAAATAAATGTTGGCTACCACTGTAACGGTCCGTGTATCTTTTTAACATTAGATTTCCGATTTAAAAAGGAGCTAATCTCAATACTCCATTAACATACTGATCCAAAATTGTGCTTGATATTTCCATGTTTATATGTGGTTTAAATTAATAATAAATGTAATTGGCCATGTGCACAGTCAACACCTTCTTTGGGGAACACACATGTAGGCCATTCAAATATTTTCTTAGAATACATTTTTCAGTTTTTGTCATTGGGTAAATCAATTTTTTTGCAAAAGATAAATGTTCAATAGGTAACACACATTTGACAGAAATAAGCTTTTATGCATTGTAGTGGGTGAGGAAAAGGGATGGAAGAGGGAAAGCTAAACCCAAAGGTATGTTTATTAACAGGCTTGAGCACAATTCATAATAGAAAATAACAAAAACTGCTACTGGAGAAGATTCACTTCTCAAGGCCTGTCTTTGGTCCTGGTCTGGGCTGACAAAGCAGCTAATCTTCTCCATTTGAACATACACACAGAAACACAAAGAAACAAAATATCAAAGAGGCAATTACACACGTTTAGAATGTATGTCTCTGGTACAGTACCTTCTTCTTCTTCGATGGGGTTTAATGGCAGATCGCAACCCACTGAAGGTGCATACACCGCCACCAACTGTACCGGTGAGCGAGGCCGGTCACGGCCCACACAAGTCATCTCCACCCAACTCACCCCACAACCCTAGAAAATAAAATACAGCCCACTATCTTCAGATCTCCCTTCCTGCATTTTCCTGTGCAAGGACCAGAGCATTCCATGCACAGAGCATTCCTTGCACAGCTGCACCACGCCACAGTATGTAAAAAACATCAGGGATATTTTATTTCGCTTATGAAACATGGGATCAAAATCAATCCAAATTGTTGTTTACATTTTTGTTCAAAATAAATTGTTAGAGATGCATTCTGGTATAAGGTTGCTTTTTGTGTCCATTCTTATTATGGATGCCGTTCTTTTCTTTACCAATATCAGTCTCTCCTGTATACTGGACAAATGCTAAGAATATACTAAAACACTTTGGGCTATAGACTACATTTTATATACCTTATGTTGTCATTTAATTTACTTACATTTTTACATATATTTTTCAAACTATATCCACCCAAATATTATTCCCCCCTGAACCACACCTAGCAGTTGTTTGCCCCTCTGTAAAAATATTCTGTAATATGGAGTGGAGCTTGCACAGTACTGGGCACAAACTGGGTAAATCAACATTTTACTATTACAACATAGATTAACCTTGTAAATATTTTGTTGAATTTGTGTTAACTTCATACAGTACATAGCAAAAGGCAGGTTTATGTCACTGTCCATAGCTTTTTGGTCTTATGAGGGACCTGGGTCAGGGACCATGGCAACATCTCCTGGACATTTTCAGTCATATCCTCATCTTGAACTGATTAATCGTCTTCATGCACACACACACGCTCACCGGTCCTTCATGTGTTAATCAATGCCTCTATATAACCTCTGTTTTTCCCTGGGTTTGTGTTCCTCATTGTAAGTACATATACTATGTTTCGCTGTATAAGGATAGTTTGTTGTGCGCTCAGTATCTGAAGTTTACTATTAAGAGACATCAGAAGCATTATGTCATCCCGAGAAGATTTAAATCTACGTATACCTTGCACTGACATTCATGTGTGTGACCTGTGCCAGTGTTTCCCTTTGTACATTACTGTCACCCTTTTCATTAGGTGACATTATCAGCATAGCATGTTTTGTTTTGTGCGTTTTTCATTAAAAGAAACAAAACACAAGTTAATACATTGTTGACTCCCTTCCTCTACACCACATACATACAGTACCCAACAGAACAAATCTAAACTTACTTTGTAGTCTCCATGATATCATTTGAAGTAGCAGTCTGAGCGTTTTGCAATTTTAGAATAAAAGTATTTAAAACTCTGAACCATTTTGGTCTGGATGTGTTACATGTTGTTTAAACCTTCACTATGTAACTTTTTTACAATAACTGTGTTTTAGTACTAGTAAATGTTAGTTACTGGATCCAGTTAATGTAAAAATCTACTGAAATTACAAATTACAGACAATAGTAGAATAGCAAAATCAACATTTCTCAATACCTTAGAAACAAATGCATATAATGGACAAAATATTAATGTGTATTTTTGGAAATTAGTTATATTATCCCTGTATTATTCCTTTTTTTCAGTAAAAACATATACAAAATTATTTTAAAAATCTTTGTAAAATTCGGGCTGACAGGACAAATAAATGGAATGTTACATAGTGCAGGTTTAATTGTACATAAACTTAATAAACTAATCATTTAGCCATGACAAGTTTAAATCATGTTGTTTGTGTCAGGACCCCGCCCCACGGAACCTGCTTCCCTTTCTCTTGGGTTTCTATCCCCTGATGCTGGTTCCCTTGTGTGTGGTTTTGGTCTGTCTCTGTGTTTGTTTGTTTTTATTTTTTTTCCTGAGCACCAGTTCCTGTATTCCCTGCACTCCTGAAGGCACCATTCCCATCACCGCTGATCCTGAGCACCTGTTCCCTCTGCTGCACCTGGGGCTAATTGCCACCCTCCCTTTATTAGGGACGTGTTGGCAAGCAGTCCCTGCCGGATTATTGTACTGCCAAGACCAATTAATTTGTCCACCCATACGCTCCAACTGCTTACCCCTCTGCTGTGGGTTTCCTGAACCACCTGCCTGCTATCTCATCATGAGCTTCAGTTTCTACCAGCCTGCCACCACAGCTCCGTGTGCCGATAACTTACCAGCCTGCCACCCTTTTTCATGTGACATCTGTCTATCACCAAGCCAAACCGGTTCAGCCTCATCACAGAGCACAAATGACATAATACACAATTTTTCGGGACCGATTTTGCTCAATGGTGCAATTTTCAGTGTCAAGATTTGAGGACTGCACCTGAAGCCTAAATAATTAAGCATTTGAGGTCATTTAAAAAAAAGCCTCCACAACGCTGTACTAATTTGTTCCACCTCATGCTGGGCCCCCAGACACCGTTGGAACACTGCGAAAAAAGATATGAACTCTGGGCACCGTGACACAGCTGTGCTGCAAGGCAGGCAGTGACTTGTACTACATGTGGAGGTGCCTGGATTGTACTAACATATGTAACAACTTTTACACATTAATTACAAATTTTTCTTTATTCTGTTGGATAATTTTCCTGCTTTATGAAAGTTGGATACAGCATAGGTAGCAACATATTGGTGGCTACTATTAGAATTCACTGGGAGTTGGAGAGTCAGTTTATGAGCCTTAATTCAAGGATCTATAGCAGTGCTGTACTTTTCTTTTTTCAAGTTGTGATGAGAGCCAAATGAGAAAATCTTCCAAATATCTGAGAGTTGAAATTTGTCTACGATGATCCTGTCTCTCCTTTAAACAGGACATACAAACACACATGTGTACACATGCATACATACAGGAATATGCCAACACACTAGCTCTACGTAGTTAACTTGTGAGGCACACTGTTCTTGGCGTACTCAAAGCCTCTCTTGGTTTTCAGGACCCCATGGGCGAAAAGCTCCTTGAAATTGTGTCTTTGTTTGGAGCTGAAAACATGCTTTCTTCTTGCTCTGACCTTTCTTTTGCTGAGGGAAACCAAAGTTCAAAGGAAAGAATGAACCCTTTTTCCAATAAAGGCCTTATTATAAGAGGATACTAGTATGTTATAGGCCATTTTCACGTTGTATTATGAGCACAGTTATGGTTGCACAAAATGTATTGCTGGGTTTATTCACATTATTCATGGTAAAAATGAACCCTATCAGTCATACATTGTTATTAATCATATATCCAAACCATTCACACAAAAGCAAGCTAAATGCGCATAAGGTGCAGTACTTGCCCCCCCTTCCAAACACTTACTCTCGAAGCATATATCATCCCAAGCGAAAGAAAAGTATATTTAAATGTACTCAGAATGTATTTTATTTATTCTAAAAATACATCTAATATATTCTTTTGGTATGAATATTTTGAAAGTATATTTCAAATATACTTAAATATATTGAATACATACATATGGTTAAACAGAAGTATACTAGAAGTATAATACTGGAGTATAATTTAAATATACTTTTTTTACTTGGGAAGTCATCCTGCCTAAATTACTTGATGCTAGGATTTGTCACTGCTACATTTACAGTGATGTACTCAGAAAAGAAAATTCAGTAGTGTAATATGGGGTGGGAGGGGCTTTACATTGCAACAGCACAGTGATCAACCTTGACATATTAGTGGAATAATTATTCTCTCGTTTTTTGATCCTGACCACAGAGTGTACATGGGAACATATTGTACAGGGGAACATACTGACTGTCTTGCTTACTCCAGTCTCACAAATACATTTATACACAACCTCTCTGTCAGTAAGTAAAATTGTTTTTTTGGCATACAGTAGGAAACATTTTCTTTACATTGCCATAGCAAGAGGAAAATCAGAAAATAAATAAATTAGACATTTAGATAAAAAATTGAAAGTAAAAATTGTATATAAGAGTTTTAAATTTTTGCTATTAAGCTAATAATAATACTTTACTTACTGAGTTACTGTATACGTACAATGTACTGTATAGTGTATTTATCATAAGATTGCTATTGTGGGACAACCACACAACTGTAGTATGCGTAAGTGTGTGACTCAGGAAAATGTGACCTAGTGATTGAGAGCGTGTGGCTTTTTCCCCAGTCAGAGCGATGTGAGTGATCATGTGCTCAAAGGAGTGACATCACAATCAATCTGACGGTTGATTGTTTGTTGTAACTGAGTGTGACTGTGACCTATGGTATTCTGTATAATACCATTTTGATTTGATCAGTGACACAGCAGCTTTAGGGAGGTCAGAGGGAGTCACACACTGAAAAGTATTGTATCTTGAAATTGGCCAAAAGTTGACTAAAGTTCTAGTTTTCCAATATATGCAATGACACTGGCAATGTTGGCCTAGCAATAGGATTTAACCCTAAAGACACTGACAGCAGATATGAGTTTCAAGAGTTATTTACACCACATTCAAAATTATTATGCAAATTGAGATTAAGTGTCATAAACTTTAAATATATATTTTTTCAATCAAACTCATCGATGGTATTGTGTCTCCGGGCTCTTTGTATCACTGAAATCAATCTCAGTCACCTGTGATAATTAGTTTGCCAGGTGAGCCCAATTAAAGCAAAACTACTTAAAGCGTAACTCTCGCCAAAATGCAACCTAATGTCTTTATGTACTCGAGTCAAACTTTCTTTAAAAGCATAGTTAGGACGGAAACGGCACTTTTAAGATTTTCCTGATTTTTGGTTTTGAACGGGAGTGATAGGGGCATTACTATGATGACATCAATATCGCTGTTTTTAAAACAGTAAGAAGGCTCGACACAACATGAAACTTTGCTTGAAGTATCACCAGGGTCTGTACACATAAACTTGAGTATTGAGAACATTGTTTGTGTACACTGAGTATACTAAAAAGAAAGGTTTTGTACAACTCACCTTGTTTCTGCTGGCTGCCATTTTGCCAGTCAAAAAGTGTCGATCTTCGAATGCGAATGAACGGACTCCATAGGAGGAAATGTCATGAAATTGTAATTCCAATGAATAGCAGGATAACGACTTAGCTCATGGCAATATCTATTTAAATAATAACGAGGGGTTTCAATCAATATATCAGTCTAAATAATCTAAACTTTGCTGACGTTAACTCTCACGTGAAATTTTGTAACACCAGCCACCACTACCCACGCGGGACTTCATGTGGCCTTTTCACTTTTTGATTTTAGTATTATTTCATATGTCGCTCCTTTATACAGGGAAATGTTGTTTTTCACTAACGACAAAACAACAAATTATCTGTGCATTTATATGGAACTAAGCTTTAGGAGCATTCCATGTTTACTCTCCTCCCTGTTATGTTGCATTCGAAGATCAACACTTTTTGACTGGCAAAATGGCAGCCAGCAGGAACAATGTGAGTTGTACAAAACCTTTGTTTTTTTTCAGAACACTCTGTGTACACAAACAATGTTCTCAATGCTCGAGTTCATGTGTACAGACCCTGGTGATACTCCTTCTTAGTGTTTTAAAAATAGCGATTTTGATGTCGTCATAGTAATGCCCCGATTTGACCAAAACCAAAAATAAAGAAACTCTTAAAAGTGGCGTTTCTGTCCTAATTATGCTTTTATACAAAAGTTTGACCCGAGTACATTAAAAAAAGACCTTTGGTAGCATTTGGCGAGAGTTACGCTTTAAGAAGGATGTTCCACATTAATAAGCAGGTCACAGGTTTCAAGCAATATGGGAAAGAAAAGGGATCATCTTACTGTGAAGGGATTTGTTGCTGATAAAGGCATAATGAGGAAGGTTACTGCCAGACAAATTCATTAGATTAAGAGAGCAGCTGCTAAAATGCCATAACAAAGCAGCAAACAGGTATTTGAAGCTGCAGGTGCCTCTGGAGTTCCGCGAACCTCAAGGTGTAGGATCCTCCAGAGGCTTGCAATTGTCCATAAACTTAATATTTCGGCCATCTAAACAATACTCACAAGTAGAAACGGTTCCAGAAATACATGAAGAACAGGCGCTTGCATCTGTGTCTTGGTGTCAGAAAGGGATTTCTTCTGGCAACCCTTCCAAAGAGGTTGTGGAGGTGGCGTCTGATGGTGCTTTTTTAAACCTGGTGACCCCAAGACGCCACCAAGGCCTGAAATTCTTTTACAGTGATTCTTGGTTTTTTTATGTTGCCTCTCTCACCATCTTCCCCCCTATCCTGGGAGACAAAATGCATTTGTGTCCTCTACCCGTGAGATTTTCAACTGTTCCATATCTTTTGAATTATTTTATAATTGCCCTGATAGTGCTCAGTGAAATATTAAATCATTTGTGGATCTTCTTGTAGCCATTACCAGATTTATTGACCATACGTCTCTTTTTAACTGCCAGTTCTTTTGTTTGACATTTAACATTTTTGTAATTTAGCTGACGCTCTTATCCAGAGTGACATACAGTGAATACAAGGACATCACCCTGGAGCCCCTTCTTAATGGAAATGGATGACAAAGGGGTATTGCATGCGTGTTAACTCATTTTTATACCCTAGTGGAACAGGAAGGGATGTAATGATTCAATATTGTTCCTTAAGGGTTAGATTAACTTAAATAAATTGAATTTAATTCCTGGTTTAATTGTGGTAGATGTTAATTACAATAACTTTCAAGGGTGCCATTGATTGTGAAACATTGATGTGGAGAACATTGATTTTTTATTTAATCAATATATGATTTTGGTTGGTTCCATTGACACATTAATAAAGTATGTACATTATTTCTTACTTGTTGATATTTTTAGTTTCTCTATAATTGTATTTTTTACAGTATTGTTTGTACATTGCCAGTCAGGGATGCCAGTAATTTTGGAGCCCACTATATGTATATATAGACATATAGTTTGCTAGTGATAATTTAACTGCAACTAATCACATGATGTAACAATTTTGATTGATAACATATTGGTGTAACTCTGTGTACTCATTAGACACCACAGTATGTTCAGAGGTATTGTCTTCTTTTAAAGACTATATAAACAGACAAACAGAAAGACACAGAAAGAGGAGAATGGAGGGGCTGAGACATTTGATAAATCTATGGCTTCTTCATGGCTCAAAGTGATAAGGCAGATGAGTTGGCAGCAGTCTCTAGCTAATACATTTAAAGAGGAGGAAACAGAAATCCCATTCAAATAAAGGATATGTAGAATATTTACACATAACAAATAACATTTTTAATATGGCCCGTTGTTTATGAACACATTTTTACTCGCTAAACACTCAGTTTTTCTGCCATTTATCCTAATTTGTAATAAACCATTTACCCTGCCTTGTCTGCCTAGTGGGTTCAGTTCTGTTTTGAAGCTCAAGCTCAACTGACCAACCCCTCAGTTTTTAAAGCAGAATCTCCTCTTTCGGTTCAGGGGGTGTTGTTTTTGATCTCTCAAGCGTCAATCGACTTTGAAGCGTTTTGAATTAATATAAAAATTCCTTGTGCCGTAATTTGCTCCCCCCCATGCTATACCAACCTCAAAATATTAGTCAATGGGAACTATAACAAAACATTTGCATACAATTGTATAATTAGCATATAGTAACACAGTAACTAACTATTGAAACAAATAGAATTCAAGCTAGAAAAATCAAGCATTCTTCAAATGTACCCAAGTGAAAGTATTTATATACAGTATTTCACAAAAGTGTTGCCTAGAAATCTAGACGCACCCTAGCGGCAGCAAATATTATTTGCAGCTAGGGTCAGTCTAGCAACTCTCCGTTGACTTGCGAGCTGAAAAAAACAAATTCTGGTCAGGCCAATCACAACGTGTATATAGTCGGTGGGCGGGCTTAACGTATTTACGAGAAAACAAAGAAATGGTTGGTGCTGCTGGCGAACAGCGGTCTTTCGAATCGGATTTGGCCATTGGAGTTAATCTTTTCTTTGAGAAAATAACAAAGAACGGCACTGAAGTCATTCTTACAAAAGGAAGATGTGTTCGGAGTTTTGCCGACCGGACACTTCGTTGCTCTGGTTGGTTGTAGAGCTATCCTATTGCGTGCATAGGGAATTTGAAAGACAACCGTTTATCCCGCCCCTCGGATTGAGCACTGCCAATGGTCAGTTCCCAGACCCAACATCTTGATGTGGGTCTCGCTTGCCAGGCTAACAAAAGTGAGTACACCCCTCACATTTTTGTAAATATATGATTATAACTTTTTATGTGACAACACTGAAAAAATTACGCTTTGCTATGATCTAAAGTATTGAGAGTACAGCTTGTATAACAGTGTAAATTTTCTGTCCCCTCAAAATAACTCAACACACAGCCAGTAAGTCTAAACCGCTGGCAAAAAAAAGTGAGTACAACGCTAAATGAAAATGTCCAAATTCGCTGGATTACCTATTTTCCCTCCCTGGTGTCATGTGACTAGTTAGTGTTACAAGGTCTCAGGTGTGAATGGGGAGCAGGTGTGTTAAATTTGGTGTTATCGTGCTCACACATCCTCATTCTGGTCACTGGAAGTTCAACATGGCACCTAATGGCAAATAACTCTCTGAGGATCTGAAAAAAAAGTCTGTTGCTCTACATAAAGATGGCCTAGGTTATAAGAAGATTTCCAAGACCCTGAAACTGAACTGCAGCATGGTGGCCAAGACCATACAGTGGTTTAACAGGACAGATTTCACTCAGAACAGGCATCGCCATAGTCGACCCGACCAAAGAAGTTGGTGCACGTGCTTAGCATCATATCCAGACGTTGTCTTATGGAAATAGATGTATGAGTGCTTCCAGCATTGCTGCAGAGGTTGAAGGGGTGGGGAGTCGGCCTATCAGTGCTCAGACCATATGCCGCACACTGAATCAATATGGTCTGCATGGCTGTTGTCCCAAAGGGAAGCATCTTCTAAAGATGATGCACAAGAAGACCCGCAAACAGTTTGCTGAAGACAAGCTGAATAAGGACATAGATTACTGGAACCTCACCTGGAAGTCCTGCGGTCTGATGAGACCAAGATACATTTATTTGGTTCAGATGGTGTCAAGCGTGTGTGGCAGCAACCAGGTGAGGTGTACAAAGTGTCTCGTCTACAGTCAAGGATGGTGGTGGGAGTGTCATGGTCTGGGCCTGCATGAGAGCTGCCAGCACTGGGAAGCTACAGTTCAATAAGGGAACCATGAATGCCAACATATACCTTACTGTGAGATACTGAAGCAGAGCATGATCCCCCCACTTTAGAGACTGGGGCGCAGGGCAGTATTCCAACATGACAACGACCCCGATCACACCTCCAAGATGACCACTGCCTTGCTAAAGAAGCTGAGGATAAAGGTGTTGGACTGGGCAAGCATGTCTCCAGATCTAAACCCTATTGACTATCTGTGGGGCATCCTCAAACGGAAGGTGGAGAAGCGCAAGGTCTTTAACATCCACCAGCTCTGTGATGTCATCATGGAGGAGTGGACGAGGACTCCAGTGGCAACCTGTGAAGCTCTGGTGAACTCCATACCCAAGAGGGTTACAGCACGATTCGGGGAAAAATATGAATCATGATTTTTTTGCTTTGAATTGATATAAAGATTCTCTGCCATGATTTTTTTCTCACGAAGTGTAATGTTTATTGCACATATGAACTACAGATGGGACGATACCGATTCCAGTACTGGTATAAGTACTCGTACTTGTACTTGTGAAAAAGCAGATAATTCCTCCACATTTAAGAGCGCTATGCTGCACAGCGCTTTACAGATTAGCCATAGATGGACATAGTTGTTTTCTTAAAGTGCCAGAGAGGGAATAGTAGCCTACTGTACAACATAGTATATAGATAGGAAACAGTTGTATTTCTCAACAATACCAACGAACTGGTAAATCTGATTTACGTATATGTTTCAATAAAAATGTAGTCTATTCCGGCACTATGCATATATTTCATATTGATGATAACGACAGTCTACTTCCTCTTTCAGAGACCAGCTTATAAAGCTGTACAACTGTTACAGCTTTCCTAATAAAAGAATAAAGAAAAGCAGATTGTTTTAGCACATTGCGCATCACCACAAGCCTGTAAACATAGAGGGTTGAATCGGGATCGCGATTTTATAACGATTAATCGTGCAAGCCTAGTTAAGGCAGTGCTGGAAAATACTGGTGGCCGCACAAAATATTGACACTTTGGGCCAAATTTAGACATTTTCACTTAGGGGTGTACTCACTTTTGTATCCAGCGATTTAAACCTTAATGGCTGTGTTTTTTTTGAGGGGACAGCATTTTGAGATGACAGCAAATTTACACTGTTATAAAAGCTATACACTCACAACTTCACATTGTGGTGAAGTGTCCTTTCTTCAGTGTTGTCACACTGTTATAATCATATATAAAAAAAATGTGAGGGGTGTTCTCACTTGTGAGATACGGTATTTTATATATATGTGTCATTACCTAAGTGTGTTTCCTGGTGGTTAAGAATAATTTAATAGGGAGGAGACAAACACAGACTCCTAATCAGCTATTGTTCATGTAAGAACAATATATTCTAAGGTCTTTGATGATCGTTGACTGGTGTAAAACAACAACATAAGAACAGCACTACAGTCTATTCTGATGATACATTCATGCCATAATGATAGTCTGTACTGGGACTCAACTCTATGAAACCTTTCGATATTAAAAAAACAGAGTCTTTTCGCAGCTTTATTTATTTTAAATCTCTAATAGAGGGTTGCCTGGCAACGGAGAGAAGGCTGGTGAGGAAAGTAAGATAGGTGTGAGAGGCATAGATTATGGTTTCAAGAGGCGCAACTTAGTGCCTTCATCTATCAGCCCTGTATGGTGAGCCAAGTGGTGGAAACAGAGTTGCTCTCCTAGAATAACAGGCAGCACTTTTCATGCACACATTCTGACCCTACAGAGATGGCGGATCCTAACCCCTGAGCATCCGGAAACTGATATGTCAGGCGATGCGCCCGTCCATTTCAACTGTTGAGTAAACCGCATAGTTGCCTTTTGACCAAGAAGCGCTTCCTGTGGTCTGACACTGGTAAATAATTTAGTTCTCTAGTAAGACCTTAGCTAGTTCATATCCTACTAGTCACACAAGCTACATTCTGGATATTACCTGCATGACATTTCATAAATCTGTGGTTGCAATAATTATACAAAACATGACATACCTAAAAGAAGCTAAATGTTTATTGAACTACAATATTTCAAATGTGTTTACATGAAGGTCCAGTTTGACTGTACAGGTTCACAGGCATCAATCAAGGCAGGTCAGAGGCAGACAGTCCAAACGGATTTCAGGGAGGACAGAGTGAACTAAAAAGGTGAAACATAAAATTGTGGTTAAAAGTTTTGAGAATGGCACAAGTATTAGTCTCCACAAAAATTGCTGCTTCAGTGTTAATGATGGAAATTTGCATATACTTCAGAATGTCATAAAGAGTGATCAGATTAATTGCATTTAATTGCAAAGTCCCTCTTTAATTCATTTTCATAAAAATGAATTGAATCTAAAATAGAAAACATTTCCACTGCATTTCAGCCCTGCCACAAAAGAACCAGCTGCCATCATGTCAGTGATTGTCTCGTTAACACAGGTGAGAGTGTTGATGAGGACAAGGCTGGAGATCACTCTGTCATGCTAATTGAGATAAAAATACAGGCTGGAAGCTTTAAAGGGAGGGTGGTGCTTTAAATCTTTGTTCTTTAAGGGCCAGGACCATCTCCTACATTTGATTCAGCTGTGGGTTTGGTGCACCACCAGTGCAGGACTTGCTCAGGAATGGCAGCAGGCAGGTGTGAGTGCATCTGCATGCACAGTGAGGCAAAGAATTTTGAAGGATAGCCTGGTGTCAACAAGGGCAGAAAAGAAGCAACTTCTCTCCAAGAAAAACATCAGGGACAGACTGCTATCCTGCAAAAGGTACATGGATTAGACTGCTGAGGACTGGTCATTTTATCTGACAAATCCCCTTTCTGATTGTTTGGTCCATCTGGAAAACATGTTGTCCAGAGGAGACAAGGTGAGCGCTACCATCAGTCCTGTGACATGCCAACAGTAAAGCATCCTGAGACCATTCATGTGTGGGGTTGCTTCTCAGCCAAGGGAGTGGGCTCACTCACAGTTTTGCCTAAAAACATAATAGAATAAAGAATAATACAAACACATCCTTCTAGAGCAACTTCTCCCAACTATCCATGAACAGTTTGTTGATAACCAATGTCTATTCCAGCATGATGGAGCACTTTGCCATAAGGCGACAGTGATAACCAAGTGGCTCGGGGAACAAAACATCGCAATTTTGGGTCCATGGCCAGGAAAATCCCCAGACCTAAATCTCATTGAGAACTTGTGGTCGATCCTTAAGAGGCAGGTGGACAAACAGAAACCCACAACTTCTGACAAACCCCAAGCATTGATTATGCAAGAATGGGCTGCCATCAGTCAGGATGTGACCCAGAAATTAACTGACAGCATGCCATGGCGGATTGAAGAGGTCTTCAATAGAAGGATCAACACTGCAAATATTGACTCTGCATAAACTAAATGTCATTGTCAATGAAAGCCTTTGACACTTATGGAATATTTGTAATTGTACTTCAGTATACCATAATAACTACTGACAAAAACATCTAAGAACAGTGAAGTAGCAAACTTTGTGGAGACCAATACTTCAAAACCTTATGACCACAACTGAAATATCTCACTGATACATTTTCCCATATTAGGACTTAATATAATTTATTTGTGTCCTTGTAAAACTTGTAAAAAATATGATATTAATTATTGACAAGTCATTATCACCCCATCCTCTGCCTAAATTGTAAACAGTGAAGTAATTTTCGAAAATGACATGGGAAGGTAATGGAGACAGAGGACCGTCAGATGAATGAAGTCACAAATCTTCCAGAACTCAGAGTCATCACAATATTGCAGGGAATGCCAAAGCACAGCTGCATTACATTTCAACTTAAAAATGTGTCATGGATTTAGCTACAATGGCTCAGACAGAGAAAACTGGTGTTTGCTTAAATTGTTATTTAAAGATCACACAATATATTAACGCAATATACATTTGAAGAAATGTCACTTTGAACATAGTTGAAGAAATGTCACATTTAACATATGGCAAATCCAAAACAATGCAAATCAGTAAACCATTAAAAACATTTGAGCACATGGTAAAAAATAAATAAATGAATGAAAATGTATTGTACAGGTAGATGGCAGGATGTATGGCGGCAAGCACCTAACTTAGGACAGTTTGACTGCGTAACATTAGCATAGCATCCCTTTCAGTGCTGTGATTGTTGGTACTGTACTAACTGATCCATCCTTTACTGAGGTAAAATTGAAGTCTGTGTTTGTTAAACTGTTTTCATATTTTTTAAACATGCTGCTGTGCTCTCTTTTGGCTTAGGAAACTAGTATAGATTTTGACAACCTCATGATGTTCAGAGGAGGCTACAGTATAATGTTCACTTATCATGACATTAACGTCTAGTGGTTATTGTAGTATTGTACACACAAACATTGACAAAATTATGCAAGTTAAACTGACCAGACATACACCTTTTTCAAGGACATACAGCTTTTGGTCGCCGCTGGATGAGCTTTCAAAAATAAAAAAATTACTCCGATGCTAAATAGCAGCTGATATTTCAAAAATCAGATACAATATCACAATTTAATGTGAAAATATTTTTTGACCCTGTACCAAACTCAGGCTAACTGTTTTAGTTTTAAGTCTGTTTCCACTGACCTTTAAATTATGAGCAGGTCTGATCCATGATAACATTATGTTAATAAACAACCATCCCGACAGCATTAATGGTCAAATTAGCACAAACACAAAACAAAGACTGTAAGAAGAAATTGACAAAGGGTTGACACAGACAGACACAGACAGACACAGACAGACCAGGCGCAGTTCTAGCGAGGGGGGGGGTGGCAAACACATTTGCCTGGCAACACTATATTATGTCGGCAACACACACTCTGATTCTACCTTTAAAAAAAATAGCGCTCGTAATTCATGACAATAATCATTGTTTATTCATTGCATAGATAGTTGGTGGGTCTATGTTTATGTGTTGCTAAAATTAGTCTGTTGTTGGATAAAACAGACGCTAGTGAATGTTTTTCAAATGTATCGTGTTTTCACGAGACACTGACAATATATTTGTTACTGTTTTTAAGGAAACGTTGTATTTGAAAACATGTTAAATGTTTGTTTTTGCAATAACATACTCATACTGTTTCTTTACACACATGCATTTGGTTACAATTCACTAGCTTTGTAATGAATTCACAATGGTTATTGCAATGAATTAAAACAAGCACTATTATTCTGAAAGGACAAATCAGAGTTTGTGTTGCCGGAATAATATAGTGTTGTCAGAAAGCGTTTGCCCCCCGCTAGAACCGCACCTGAGACAGACAGACACAGACAGGCAGAGAGACAGGCAGAGAGACAGGCAGAGAGACAGGCAGAGAGACAGGCAGAGAGACAGGCAGAGAGACAGGCAGAGAGACAGGCAGAGAGACAGGCAGAGAGACACAGACAGGCAGAGAGACACAGACAGGCAGAGAGACACAGACAGGCAGAGAGACAGGCAGAGAGACAGGCAGAGAGACACAGACAGGCAGAGAGACACAGACAGACACAAAGGACAGACAGACACAAAGGACAGACAGACACAAAGGACACATAGACAGAGGACAGACAGAGGACAGACAGAGGACAGACAGAGGACAGACAGAGGACAGACAGACAGAGGACAGACAGACAGAGGACAGACAGACAGAGGACAGACAGACAGAGGACAGACAGACAGAGGACAGACAGACAGAGGACAGACAGACAGAGGACAGCCTCCTGTCACAGTATGTAAGCATGGCTCGCGGGAAACGTTGAAGAGAAATCATAGGATCAGCCCTGCTCTAGTAAATGGTGGGACACTTGTTGTAAATTTACACCAGTAAAAAAAGACAAATAGCAAAATAAACAAGTAGATCTTTACACTGTACAGTTCAGTATAGACTGGAATGTAGGCAAGTTACATACAGTAAAACACAATCTGATTGGGAGATGGAGAGAGTAGTAGGTTTGAAATGCTGAGGTTTCCATGGAGATGGTCCGACCGCTTGGTGGCCCCCTCTTCCTGCTCTCTCTGATAGTCTCTGTTGAGTAGGGTTCAGAGGGGAATACCACAGTCTCATAGCATGTCAGGGAGCTCAGTCCTATTATTGTCCCTCATCCACCAGGAGAATGTCACTCAGTAACACATCAGTATGGCAAAGCAATATTATGAGATACAAACACGGCAGAGGAGAAAGGCATCGAGAGAGACACAGTATGATCTGAACATACTCAAAAGAGAGTTGTCTTTGATTTCAATGAGATATGCTATTTACATGAGTACCTTAAACCATCAAAGGCACCTTGGATGGGAAGGACGTCACGATATATAACATACAGTAGTTTGACAATAAAACAAATGAAAAATGCATTGCTATATTAAACTCAGGGCTGGGACAAACGTTGATACGATACCATGGTGAATGAAACCCCAGGGTCATTCTAGGCTATACACATCCTACAAAAGATATTTTGGCAATTAAATAACTATAATCATCATTCAATAAATTTCTCTACATCACTGGTTCGCAAACCTCTTCTGGGGACCATCAGCCATCTTACAATTTTGTTTTAGCCTTGAACTAACTTACCTGAATAAAGATGTCAATTGGGTTGATGATTTGTTGACAAGTTGATTCAGGTGTGCTAGATCTGGGATACATGGAGCAGCTAGGGGTCATCAGGTGAGGTTTGAGCAGCACTGCTCTTCGCCATAATAGGCTTTAAAACAAACAAGCTTTTACTTAAACCCAGATTTTTAGGAAGACACACTTATGACTTTACAGGTGAGTGTCACATTTATGACCCATTAAAACACTTGTTTGCAATTACATATGCATTGTTTAGGCATATTGATTTGGTTTATCATGTGTCTATTTAAAGTCTAAAATGTACATGTCATAACAAGAGTTTACCAAAGTCTTTAATTCCCTATTAACTCTACAATTCACACAAACACCTGAAGTTGATTGTCTAGAATTTCATGAAGTAAGTACAAATAAAATAGTTATACAGTATAAAAATATTTCAGTTGTATGCTGTCCATTTTCTTCTGCATTCATAAACACTTAACAATCTGAGCACAGTCGACACATTCTGAAGACAAAGAAAATGAGAAAAACTTTGAAAAGAGGCTTGCACTAATGACTGAGAACAACATTAATATAGCAATGTTGACTTTTGTTGCCTTGCATGAAAATAATGACAAATCTGAATCAGGATTACATTTAAATAACATTGCCTTGGCAATATACTGAGAAAATACATTCATATATATATATATATATGTATATATATGTATATATATATAATATAACTATATTAGAAATTCAAATGTGCAAAATTTGTAAACAAATGAGATACTCGATGCGGCCGGGAGGAGGAGCTCGGTCACAGCCTGGTAGGTTCCTCATCACTGTCGCTGCAATTTCCACAGCAGTCCTGTCAGAGGGCGTCAAAGAGCAGCAGAAATTCATGAGGAGAAGTGCATTAAGGAGAAGTGCGTGAGGAGAAGTTCATGAGGAAACCATTGGTGATTAAGACAAGGAAACAAGACACTGTGAATATACGCTTTAAGAGCAGCACTCAAACTGCTCGAAGTGGGGTGTTACATGAAGCATTATCAGTGATCATGTATGTCATGCTGCAATTTAGCTGGCTGCATTCTGGTGTCTTATCAAATCCCAGTATTTAATATGAATACAGATACATACAGTGATCAAACTCAATTTTCTTAACTGATTCTCAATGATACACGGCACTAAGTTTGTAGATCTCACCTGTCTCCCAAAAAGTCTCTGTAGCAACCCCTGTTTAGGAGGTGGTGAGGGTTGCCCTCTCCAGTCTAGGTCCGATGGAACCGTCCCATCAGTGTGAAACACATTGAGCTCCTGAAAGCACTCGGACTCGATCATCTGGTAGTTGAAGTAACAACACAAATTACAACCTGAAACTTTAAATCCAAGGTTTTACAGCTTCATTGATACAGGGTCTGCATCTGCATAAAAGAGGACCTACAGACTTCTCAAATAACACCCTGTTCTCTACCTAGTACACAACAATATACAAAATACACATTTCTTAGTAATCAGCGGATCAGGGTCGTGAAATCTAAGGCCATCTTGGCCTAGAAATCTAAGAAATCTAACCTTTCAATAGAGACCAGGGACCTCATTTATAAACGTGGCATACGCACAAAAGAAGACGTACTGTACGCCGCTCTCTACGCAAAAATTGGGATTTATAAAAAGCAAACTTGACTGGAAAATGCAGTCCTTCACGGAAACTCTGACCCAGGCATCCGCACAAAAACGGGTGAAATGAGAAATGGCGACACCGTCAGCAGATGAATGAAACGCGTGAAACTGTCTGAAACTGCAGATCATTGAGTAAATAAAATCGAAATACTAGCTGTCATTAATAATATGAAGATTTCACAAAGCAATTCTTACAATTAACAGCCTACACAAACACCTGTCTGATCGATCTGCAGTGGGAAACTAACAAAACAAACAAACAAAATAAAAACAAGATTGTAACGTAAATGCAAATGAAGACATATTTGCAAAAAGAACACTCAAATATGTTCTCTAAATATGTTGTGTAATTCATCTTCATAAATAATATGGTAAACAGAACATAATCATGTTTAAAACTGATATTCTTGTTGATGACTCTGTCTGGTGGAGCATAGATAGAGATGATGATGATGGATGGATAGATGGATAGATGGATGGACAGATGGACAGATGGATAGATGGATAGATGGATGGACAGATGGACAGATGGACAGATGGACAGATGGACAGATGGATAGATGGATAGATGGATAGATGGATAGATGGATAGATGGATAGATGGATAGTCTTTGTCAAATGGGGAAAGTTGTTTTCATAGTATAAATGTTGTCATTAGCTACAGAATCATAGTGTTAATTTATATGCCTTTAGTTCATTTCATTTTTAAATGTTTCCACCGTGATGCATGTCTGACAAGAAATTCCATTTGCGCAGAACTATTAACATTTACAATAAGATTAATGCTGACTTCTGTAGCTTATCAGGTACAATCAAATGGACGGTTATAAAAAGCCATGCCATCACAAGGCGTAATAATGCACAATGGCTGATGTTGGGCTGTTAGAAGATGTGGCAAATGGAAGGATTCAGAGGGAACGCATCTTCAGACAGCAAGAAGACTTAAGTGCCAGTTCCGACTTCCTCGGGCCGTCCTGTTGGACCTCTGCGCTCTTTTGGGCACAGCGTTACAGAGGAGCACTCGGAGAAACCATACCGTGTCAGTCCCACTTAAAGTCCTTACAAATTGACAGGTCAGGGATCTCAGCCAACCCTTAGCCGGGTTATGCCAGACGTGTTAGTAGGTATAATAGGTTTGTTGCATAGCCTAAAGTATCCGTACACGGCGGGTGAACAGGAAAACAACATGGAAAACATGTCCGGTTTCCCAAATGTAATTGGTGCTACTGACTGCACTCATGTTGCTGTAAGGGCACCGAATGAGAATGAAAATGCATGCATTAATAGAAAGCATTTTGATTTCACCAATGTCCAAATAATTTGTGATGGAGACATTTTGCTCTAATGTAACCAATTTTCCCCCACCCGTGGCAGACACACTTTCGTGATGAAGTGGTAGACCAGACGCTTTTTGGCATTGACTTTGATATCTGACCACTTTTTTATTTCGGCCACGGTCCGACTTTCTGAGGCTGTTTACAGCGTCTGCAACCTTTTGTTATCCCAATGCCTTTTTGGCATTAGTAATGGCCACACTGTGCCCTCAAAACAACATTTCCTCCACTTTTCCACCTTGCCAACAATAATTTCTTCTTAACATTGAGTGAAGTATCTTTTTTTGGTTTTCCATGATTTCTCAATCAATGAATATTAATTTGGGGGCGTTTCACTGACTATGGCCAACTATGGGCGTGACATGAACCCGCAAAAGCTGCACCACGTATTAGAGTTGATTGTGATTTATAAAGGGAAAACGGCTTAGGACGTGCGTGCACACTGTTTTATAAATCTGAATATTTCTTTGCGTACGCGCATCCTATGTTTCGTCCGTAGGCCACTTCTGACGCAATTTCACTGCAAAGTTTTATAAATGAGACCCATGAAGGCTGAATTTATACAGGCAGGATACCAGATGAGCTGACTTGTGAAAGAAAGTTCTATGGAGTGAAGTTCACAGCCGGTGCTCATACGTTTCTCCTACCTCCATCTGCCAGGGGATGGACACGCTGCCTGTTGACACTTTGGAATAGAAGGAGTCATCTTTGGGCTCTAGCTCCACCCCTTTGACCGTTGAGAACTGCTCGATGTCCAGCACATCCTTACAGTAAATGGCCTGGGGCTGTGGGAGCAAAAACAAATTTCAACTGTACATGTATGCACCATAGTGTACATTAGGGCTGAACGATTATGCGTATCGCGATTAGATATGCACTCCAGAGCCCGTTCGCATGGCAACAGTATATAATGCAACACGAACTCTGATATTTCATTTCAAAATAATAGCGCTCCTCATTCATTAAGATAATCATTGTTTGTTAATTTCATAGAAAGGTAGTGGGTCCATGTTCATGTGTTGCTACAATTAGTCTATTTTGGGTAACAACAGACTCTAGTTAATGATTTTCAAATGTACTCGTGTTTTTGTACATGAGACACTGACAATATAGTCAATCGATTTGTGTACAACTTATTTGTTAATGTTTTTAATAACCAGTTATT
>JACXGM010001024.1:0-28564 GCA_016801145.1 Umbra pygmaea | reverse complement strand
GTTCACAAAGTTTATTGCAATGAATTAAAACTAGCGCTATTAGGTTGAAATGAATTATCCAAGTTTGTGTTGCGGGCATTATACTGTTGCAATGAGAACGGGCTTTGGAGTGAATAGCTAATCGCGATACGCATAATCGTGCAGCCCTAGTGTACATGTACATTACAGAACCTGTTGGTGTGCTCTGACCACACATTCTTAACTACCCTTTGGGACTAATAAGGACATAAACACATGTTAAAACCCAGTATCACATCTACAATTGAAGGCAGTGTACTGTCTACACCATACAAAACACTAAACTATATATCATCACAATGTCACAGAGCTATGCTTGAATGTGTCACTCTTGAAATCGATCCAAATGATCCTGGGATCATGAGATTTTTACGGTGGACAGATTTGACAAGAACCATATTTGGAATGGTCAATATGTTTCCTTACATCAGGAATGAAGGGGGCCTTCAGTCTTCCAGCCTTCAGCCTCTTGAAGTTGATGGATCGAAAGATGTGGTGAGCCTTCACCTCTACTGCACCCTCCCCCTGACAGCCCAACCGTTCACTTGGCACTTTGACCAGCAGCTGGATGAACACAAGAGTGACAGCATTGTTACTAAGCAACACCAGGTCACACTGTTAATGTTAAACTGTTGACTGATGAACTGTCCTGCTTCATGTGTTTTGTGTTTAGGATATTACAATCAATGTACTGGAAAAGTAAACTGAATAACTCTGCCCCTTCCTGTTTACACATGATAAATGCAAATCTTTAGAGAAATGGTGCTGGCTTCACAAATAAAAAAAAGTCTACTACTATCATAAAATATATGTTGATATGCAAAGCAAATCCTTGTGAAATCAGACAACAGAGCATGGTCTCATGTCAGAAATCGCACAGTACAGTCATGGTCAAAATATTGGGGCGCAGATGGCTCAGTGGGTAGGGAGTCAGACTTGTAGTCAGAAGGTTGCCAGTTTGATTCCCGACTGAGCCAAATGTCGTTGTGTCCTTGGGCAAGACACTTTACCCTAATTGCTCCCAGGTCTTTGCTGTAAATAAGAAATTGTTTTTAGTCAACTTACCTGGTTAAATAAAGGTACAAAAAAAAAGTTTTGCTGGTCATGGACCCAAAATGTCAATCTTTTGTTCCCCCGAGCCATGTAATGATCACTTTTGTCTTATGGCAATGTGCTCCATCATGCTGGAAAAGGCATTGGTCGTTAACAAACTGTTCTTGGATGGTTGGGAGAAGTTGCTCTCGGAAGATGTGTTGGTACCATTCTTTAGTCATGGCTGTGTTCTTAGGCAAAATTGTGAGTAAGCCCATTCCATTGGCTGAGAAGCAACTCCGCACATGTATAGTCACAGGATACTTTACTGTTGGCATGACACAGAACTGATGGGAGGGCTCACCTTGTCTTCTCAAGACAAGCTGTTTTCCGGATGGCCCAAACAATCGGAAAGGGGATTCAGAGAAATTTACTTTACCCCAGTCCTGAGCAGTCCAATCCCCGTAACTTTTGCAGAGTATCAGTCTGTCCCTGATGTTTTTCCTGGAGAGAAGTTGCTTTTTTGCTGCCCATCTTGACACCAGGCCATCCTCCAAAAAAGGATATTCGCCTCACTGTGCATGCAGATGCAATCACACCTGCCTGCTGCCATTAGTGAGCAAGCTCTGCACTGGTGGTGCCCCAATCCCACAGCTAAACCAACCTTAGGAGAGGGTCCTGGTGCTTGCAGGACTTTCTTGGGCACCCTGACGTCTTCTTCACAACAATTGAACCTCCTTGAAGTTCTTGATGATCCGCTTAAAGTTTGATTTAGGTGCAATCTTACTAGCAGCAATATCTGTGCCTTTGAAGCTCTTTTTGGGCAAAGCAATGATGACAGCATGTGTTTCCTTGCAAGTAACCATGGTTGACAAAGGAAGAACAAAGATTTCAAGCACCACCCTCTATATACAGTAAAGCTTCCAGTCTGTTATTCTAACTCAATCAGCATGACAGAGTGATCTCCAGCCTTGTCCTCGTCAACACTCACCTGTGTTAACGAGACAATCACTGACATGACAGCAGCTGGTCCTTTTGTGGCAGGGCTGAAATGCAGTGGAAATGTTTTTTGGGGGGGATTAAAAAAAATTGGGTTCTTGAAAAGCGCTATATAAGATTTAAAAAATATTATTATTATTATTATTATTATTATTAATTTTCATAGGAATGAGCAGGGTTTTCCTCAGCACTTTGCAGCTAAGGCGGCACATTTATCATTTTCTTCCCCCTAGTCTGACAGCAAACCCTACAACCTAACTAGCAGATTTTCTGTGGGAAACCCTGCAAAAAGGGACTTTGCAATTCATCTGATCACTCTTCATGACATTCTGGAGTGTATGCAAATTGCCATCATCAACATTGAGGCAGCCGACTTTGTGAATATTAACATTTGTGACATTCTCAAAACATTTGACCCTGACTGTATGTGGAGACACTAGTCACATACCATTTTGCACAGGGACTTGGCCTCCTCTGAGAATTTGTCTGAATACTCCTCCTCCACCTCTGTGACCAGCCTCTCCACGTCCTCACGCTTGATCTTCTTCTTGCGCTGCTGAAAAGGCGACTGGCCCTCAATCATCTCATACAGCAGGCAGCCCAGACCCCACCAATCTGGGCTGAAGGTATAGCGCTCATTCTTCACCACCTCCGGAGCTGACACACACCAACACAGCTTTTATGTAATGCTTATGATATTATTTCCTTAAAGATCACACTGTTGTTGCTATGTCATATTGGATTTCCTTATCATGACGTAAAGTACTTTTACCTGAAAAAGGTGTAGAATTTATTTGATGAAGTTTGCTTACCCATATATCCCACGGTGCCCACACGCCCCTTAATGGTCTGTCCCTCGGGCACGTGGATGGCCAAGCCCAGATCTGATATCCGGATATGGCCTGAAGTGACATAACACACTATCTGTTACCGTACACCACCTAAGGCTGGAAGTGTTAACATTACATCACATCGCATGCTATATTTACACACATACTATTGTATCGCCTATAGCAGGGGTATTCAATTCTTACCCTACGAGGTCTGGAGCATGCTGGTTCTGTTCTACCTATTCATATATTGCACTATTTTTATTTTTTATTATGAGAGATCTGTAGCATGACACAAGCTACTCCTGCTGTCTCCAGTCTGAAGTCTGGACAGTTTATATCAATAGAGGCCATCATGAAAGCCATGTACCATGGAAACCTCATCTGTTATTTGCTGAAGAAAACAACTCAGTGGTCACACTTCACTAACAATGTTAGAAGGCAGGAGCCTATTTATAGAGATCAATAGAGGCCTAAAGCAATCGAAATGCCATATGACAGAAAATGACACAATTTTAAAAGTAGGAAACTGAAGGGGACTTCCTTTACAGGGTGTTTCAACACTTCTGTCATTTATTTATATCTACACCGCATTCCAATTTAATATGCAAATTATATTTTACACTGATTTTCCTAAATAGTCGATGCAAATGACAGTCAGTATATTTTCAAGTCACCAACCATTAGGGTATAATTTGAATTTCATTGAACAAACCACACAATGAAAACAGTATTTTCTTCAAAAAAAAAATGCTCTGTTCCAAATTATTATGCACAACAGAAGTTTCAAAACATTTTATAGGTTTTAAAAAACTGAAAATCGTCATTTGTTGAATATGTAGCATTATGCCATACTTACTGATATCAAAAGATATTTCAGTCATACACATCTTAACAGGGCAAGCTACATGTTAACATAGGACCCCTTCTTTGATATCACCTTCACAATTCTTGCATCCATTGAACTTGTGAGTTTATGGAGAGTTTCTGCTTTAATTTCCTTGCAGGATGTCAGAATAGCCTCCCAGAGCTTCTGTTTTGTTTTGAACTGCCTCCCACCCTCATAGATCTTTTGCTTGAGAATGCTCCAAAGGCTCTCAATAGGGTTGGGTTCAGGGGAGGATGGGGGCCACACCATGAGTTTCTATCCTTTTATGCAGCCAATGACACAGAGGTATTCTTTGCAGCATGAGATGGTGCATTGTCACACATTAAGAACATTTTGCTACGGAAGGCAAGGTTCTTCTTTTTGTACCATGGAAGAAAGTGGTCAGTCAGAAAATCTATATACTTTGCAGAGGTCAAATTCACACATTCAGGGACCCTAAAGGGGCCTACCAGCTCTCTCCCCATGATTCCGGCCCAAAACATGACTCTGCCACCTCCTTGCTGATGTCGCAGCCTTATTGGGACATGGTGGCCATCCACCAACCATCCACTACTCCACCCATCTGGACCTTCCAGGGTTGCACGGCACCCATCAATAAACAAGACTGTTTGAAAATCAGTCTTCATGTATTTCTGGGCCCACTACAACCATTTCTGCTTGTGAGCATTGGTTAGGGGTGGACGAATAGTAGGTTTATGCACAACTGCAAGCCTCTAGAGGATTCTACATCTTGAGGTTCAGGGGACTCCAGAGGCACCAGCAGCTTCAAATAACTGTTTGCTGCTTTGTAATGGCATTTTAGCAGCCTTTCTCTTAATCGAATGAATTTGTCTGGCAGTAACCTTCCTCATCATGCCTTGATCTGCACGAACATGTCTGTGCTCTGAATCAGCCACAAATCTCTTCATAGTACAACGATCACGCTTAAGTTAAGTTTTCATGAAATATCTAGGTCCCTATTTTAACATTCTAAGGGCATGGCGTGAAGCGCATTGCGCAAGTGCGCTTTGGGCGTGTCCAAATCTTCTATTCCTAGTTTGACAGTGGATAAAAGGGTCCATGCACTGGGCGCGTGGTCTAAAAAGGTTGTATTAAGTGTCTTCATTAATTCATAGGTGTGTTTTGGGAGTAATATGCAATAAACCAATCAAGAGATTAATCTCCCATTCCCTTTAAGAGCCAGGCGCGTTTGTACCTTTTGCGCATTGCTATTATGACAGCGGATTTGCACCGTAATATTTTTTTTTGTAATCTTTTGCATGTTCGTGTGCTGCTGCGCTTCCCTGTGTGTGTGCAACAAGCATAGTGTGCACGCGCTGTGCATATGCTTAGGTGAATTTGACTAATTTGCTGTTAAAATAACAATGACATGTTGCACCAATGACTTTAGACCAGGTTTTGTTGGTCAATGGCGCAAGCACTTTCCGATGCCTCAAGACAGCAATACACCCAGAATTATCCTGAACACACCTCCCTGTTAGACCAGCATGCCCATGGGAGCAGGTGCATTTGCTATTTAAATGATGCGGTTGCCGGACGGGAAATTGACAACTGCGTCAGTCTTAAACTAGCAAAGACACTTATGTTTGGGCTTTGCGCTGCGTTGCACTGGGTGCAAGATAGGGCCCCTAATGTTTTCATACCTTGTCCAAGGCATTGCACTATTTGACGCTTTTCCCCAGCAGAGAGGTCCCTTTTCTTTCCCGTATTGCTTCAAACCTGTGGCCTGCATAATAATGTGGAACCTACTTCTTAAGAAGTTTTCCTTTAATTGGGCTCACCTGGCAAACTAATTATCACAGGTGTCTGAGATTGATTTCAGTGATCCAAAGAGCCGGAGAAACAATACCATCCATGAGTTTGATTGAAAAACAAAATATTTAATGTTTATGACACTTCATTCCAATTTGCATAACAACTTGCAACGTGGTGTAGTATTTAACTGCAACTGTTCAATTTTGAAATAGTTTGGAGAAAATGAAAAACACAAGTGTTTTGGCATTTCAGGACCAGAGTTAAATAGCTTTGCAGAATGGGTCATAGAAAGATATCTAGGTTGCATTCCTATCACCATCAGAGATCAAGCAACAACCTACACTTAGCCTGTCCTTCCATAAACAATCTGGTCCCTATATTAGTAAATTACAGAGTAACTGCTGTGGTTCACACCTTCAATAAAGAAGTGGTTACCGTGTGAACTTGAGTGCAATAATGTGTTACAAAATGTTTTAGTATAATACAGAGAGCTGTGGTGTGTGCGGTAGAGCTGTGGTGTGTGCGGTAGAGCTGTGGTGTGTGCGGTAGAGCTGTGGTGTGTGCGGTAGAGCTGTGGTGTGTGCGGTAGAGCTGTGGTGTGTGACGTAGAGCTGTGGTGTGTGACGTAGAGCTGTGGTGTGTGACGTAGAGCTGTGGTGTGTGACGTAGAGCTGTGGTGTGTGACGTAGAGCTGTGGTGTGTGACGGAGAGCTGTGGTGTGTGACGGAGAGCTGTGGTGTGTTACGGAGAGCTGTAGTGTGTTACGGAGAGCTGTAGTGTGTTACGGAGAGCTGTAGTGTGTTACGGAGAGCTGTAGTGTGTTATGGAGAGCAGTAGTGTGTTATGGAGAGCAGTAGTGTGTTATGGAGAGCTGTAATATGCAAGCTATTGTTTCAGCCCATCACAAATGGAGTTGACGTATTAAGCAGTCATCAAGACCTTTACATCTTAGGTGCTATTGTTGCAGGAACAGGTTGTACACCGGGACAATGGTCCAATAAAATAAAATATTTACATATATATTCCTATTATAGCTGTGTTTATCTCTACTCACCATAGTCATCCAGTAATATGTTTTCAGGCTTCAGGTCCCTGAATGTAAAGAGCAATATTAGGAGTTATGAAACCAATAAGTAACTTTCATCTTTTTCCTCTGTGTTGAGTTTCAGAAAGATAGTTACGATACAATATATACCCCTTTAGGTTCCTTTAAACCTTTTAAGATGGGTACAGGACCCTTTCTTTCAAACCAGATGTGTGAGTTACTCTGTATACGTTTTGACTGTGTGTGCTGCCTTACCTGTATACAATCCTCTCCCTATGAAGGTCCTCCAGGCCACAAGCCAGCTCTGCAGCATAGAACACAGCCCTGTTCTCATCAAAGCCGGCATCTCCCATGTGGTAAATATGGAACTTAAGGTCGCCCCCGTTCATCAGGGTCAGCACGAGACACAGCGCGTCCTTCGTCTCATACGCGTATGCTAAACTCACCTCCAAGAAAGAAGAAAAACAAAAAATGGTTGTGCTGATTATGCATGAAATAAAATACATTTCATGACATACTATTATGGGGGTGGCAAGTTGTTCTGACTGCTGTAAATAAAGGACTCTGGTTCTAATGCACAGTTGACCTGAACTGATCCCACTCCCCCTTGTCACATTCTCCCCAGGTCATTGCTGCAAATGAGTTGTTGCTGAAAAACGTGTGTGATTAAATAATGTTAAAAGAATATGGTGTTGTGGTTTAAGCTCCCGACCACGTGCGCCCTGGCGAGAGCAGTGTGAACCCCAGCGTTAGGGAAATTACCCAATCAGAGATAAGCTCATGAGGACACTACCGCACCAAGTGACATCATTGTAATGAAGGCCAATGAAATACAAATGCAATATACATAAACATATTGTAAATACATATTTCAAAGACATGTATTTAAACATGTTCACATCTCTGGCACTAATTATTACTAATTATACTTCACTCATTTTAGTGTACCCAATTCAGAAAGGGTCGAGGAAGCAGCTAGGAAAAGAATGTGGGCCACCCTCAGAGTCATGGAACTAAGACATTGAAATGCTATGTTCTGCCTTCTTAACCGCTTCTGTCATGCCTGCTTAGTTAAGCCCTTTTGGCAAAACCAATGGGTCACTGACTGATGGATGTCCAAGTAAAACAAGTCTCATTTGGGTTGTTTGGAAACCAAAACCTGATGCTATCTTTCATTATTATTATTATGAATAATACTTTTGTTATTATTATGTTTATTATCCTACATTAGTAAGGGAGAGCAATTTAAAAAAAGAAGTTCAAACTTTTGTGGCATCCCAGGGAGCCCCAACTTATTTAAGGGGATTATTATGACCTCATTATCATTAAAAAAGGCTGTTTACACTATAAAGATCATTGTCAAATGTCTAAAATGTGTTTGCTTAGCAATTAGCACCTCAGAGTGATTCTTTTGTGGTGTTCAGATATCAATAATAGCACCTGTGCAGTAAATATAAACACTCCAGGCCACAAGGTGGCAGGTCTAAGGTGGCAGGCTAACTGCAGTAACTACACAAAAAGTGACACTTAAAAATGGCTTTAACCCTTTAAGGTCTAAGGGGTTTTAGGTCCGCCTTGCACAAAGTTGACATTTTGGCCTCTAGAAAGGACATACTTTGACCTACAATGAAGTAGGTCAAAGTACTTCACTGTAGTGGTTCTGGACTCAGAAGACCCATGGCTACAACATGGATGAATGAAATCCAACATCCTGGGTCATTTAATGTTTTATTAAATATTTATCCCAAAAAAACTAAAGAATGTATGTATATTTTGTTGTTTTTATGTGTAAAAGCATGTAAACTATAATAAATAAGGCTTTTCAATGCATATTGTCAAGCCCCCAGGGCTCCTGGACCAAAGTTTGGAGACCACACAAACAAGTCAACATCAAAATGCTGCACCCATTTCTTACTATATTTCTATTCGTTTTTCAAAAATCCCATTAATTCACTTCCACAATGTGTTGTTGTTGTGCCGGATGATGTCCTACATCATTGCAGAGTTGTTATGTTGTCATTTTCACATCCTACTTCCTGTCTGTTATGTGTTTAGTAAAAAGGCTTTGAGGCACCATAAATAAGGCTGTTTTTAACCCACAGCGATGAGCCACCACTCATTATTTTTGTCTGATGGTTCAGAAGATATAGAGCTCTTAAGCACAGATTGACTTTGAAGGGTTAAAGTTATTTTAACTGGCCAGCCAAATGAGTATATAAGTGATATTGCACAAATTGTACATGCATTTGTGAAGTAATTGTTATGCCCAAAAACTATGACTGCTGATTTGACCTACATTATTGTAGGGTTTTCTAAGTTTCACTCTTTTCATAGTTACTGCGATTAGCCTTTGTAGGGCAGAGTTCCAAAGTCAAAGTCAAAGTCATTTATTTATCATATGCATCGAATAACATCACATCATCCTATGCAGAGAAATTCTTTTGGACATGGCTCGACACATCTATGCAGTGGGCTTAAAAGGTTAAAACAATATAAAGAAAAAAAAATAATAATAATAATACACTATGTACTGAGCAGTGATCCGTAACATGTACAGCAGCAGAGGTGATAAATGTTATAACTATGGCAGGGAAAATTACAAGGTGCATTTGAATACTGCTACATCAGATGAAGAGTGCATAAAGTGACCAGAGAATAGTAGTGCTCAACAGATGGTTTGTGCTCAGTGACAATGTTACATGTTGAGCAGCCGAATGGCCTGGGGAAAGAAACTGTTTTTGAGTCTGGTAGTCCGTGCCTTGATGCTCCGGTAACGTCTACCAGACGGCAGCAGCGAGAAAAGGTCACGGCCTGGATGGCTGTGTTCTTTTAAAATGTTCTGTGTTTTCCTAAGGCATCGCTTGTGGTAGATGCCTTGCACGGAGGGCAGACAGCAGCCTCTGATGCGCTCTGCTGACTTCACCACCCTCTGAAGGGCCTTACGATCAGCAGCGGAGCAGCTGCCGTACCAGGCTGTGATGCAGCCTGAGAGGATGCTCTCAATAGTCCACCTGTAGAAGTTTGTTAAAATCCGGGCAGACATGCCAAACTTCTTGAATCTCCTCAAGAAGTATAGGCGCTTTTGGGCAGTTTTTGTTGCCGAGATTGTCTGTCTGGACCATGTGAGGTCGTCACTGATGAACACACCGAAGAACTTGAACTCTGAAACTCTCTCGACTTAAGCTCCATCGATGTGTATGGGGGCAAGACCCTCCCTCTGCTGCTTCCTAAAGTCCACTATCATCTCTTTTGTCTTGCTGACGTTGAGAGAGAGGTTGTTGCTCTGGCACCAGGTATCCAAGGCTCTTTCCTCTTCTCTGTACGCAGTCTCATCATTATTGGAGATGAGACCTAGGATGGTTGTGTCGTCAGCAAACTTTATGATGATGTTAGGACTGCGTGTGGCCACACAATCATATGTGAACAGAGCAAGGAGACAAAGAGAAAAAAAAACAGGTGAGCTAGTTCAGGGCTACAACAAAACTGTGAGATGGCTGGGGGTCCCCAGGAGAGGTTTGAGAACCACTGCCCTAAACTACATATCATTGTGGTCATGTTTCCCACATGACAGACAATAATAACAATTTCTCAATGCGTGTTTTACTTCCAAAGACGGCCAATGCATGTTAATTTGTCCCACCCCTGAATGGAGTTGATTTGAGAAGGCTGTCCTTCTAATATAAATAAAACATCCATGGGGGTTAAAGAATATTTTTTCATTGTTTGCATTGTTCTGTTAAATACATAAATAACAAGAGTTAGACAGGGATTTTGTATTCTGCAAGTTTAAGTGATGAAGTAATACCAGAAGAGCTGGTCGATTTTAACTTTGATCAAGTGTTATTCAATGGTAATATACAACCACATATGTTTAAGCCGAAAATACAGCTAAGAAGATACAGTATACGGCAACGGCAGGAGCTATATCGGCTGAATTAAGCCGCTGCAGCCACACTGTTTGGAAGTGGCAAACCGTGAGCTATTACGGTGGTGTTTGTGGAAACTGTGGTGGTGTTTGTGGAAACTGCCAGGCAATGGCAACAGAGACAGAAAGTGTATGTTCGAAAGAGTGCGACAGAGCTAAATTTTTGCTTTCAACCATCTCCAGCAAAGAAGAAGATTACAGATGTTTGTTAGATCATCCGAGTTTAACATAGATCAATGTGTATGGAAAAACTTTCTTCAGTATCCTGCAAATGAACTGGGAAAACCAGCCAGGCCCATTGGGTCTAGCACTAGAAGAGTTAAGTGGCCAGTTAACATGATCTAGTGTGCTTTGTTTGTGAATATACTTGGATAAATACAACGTAAAACATAATGGGGTTCGATTTCCGGCTGTGCCAAATGTTGTTGTGTCCTTGGGCAAGGCACTTTACCCTAGTTTTCTCCAGAATGGACAAGTGTCTGCTAAATTACTAAAATGTAAAGATGATCGTTGAGAGAATATTGCTCTGTATCTATTGAAGCTAGCTAGGTGGTATACTGTAGCTCTCGATCGGCATCGGGTGAATTAGTTACCGATTATATAATTACAGGTTACAATGAATAGCTGACTAGACCACAGGCTTCTGGATGTATTTGTCAAAGATGGTTGATGGAGTGCTAACTAGCTAGCGTTCATGCACATTGTGTGATAATTGTGACGTCATTTCAAAAATTATTGGTGACAGATTATTGTTCAATCTGTACCAAAAGGTCACGCTAGCTTTCAGAAGTCTGTGTCCGAAAATGTAGACTCTCTAAAAATCTGCGTTTTAAAGATTTTACCTGCGGTCTAATTTAATAAATGAACGTGGGTGTACTCGCTGCTCTAGAATGCAGGAAATATGCCTGTTTATAACAAGATACTGTAAAAAAAACAGAAGGATAATCTAGTGATTGTTCTTGATCAGTAGTCTAGATCAAAAATTAGCGTTAGAAAAAAAGCTGAGCATTAGACAAACATCTGTCATTATTCATTAAGTAATTATTAATTAGGAGGTATTTTTCTTATAATTTTGTCATACTTTTATCCATAATATATCAGTTTATTATAGTCATTAATAATAATAATAATCAAACTGGGGATTGAAAACTGTGTTTTTAAATGCCGGTGTTACTGGTAAAGCCTCATTCTGTGCATTATTGAACCATTCGAATGCTTCAGTAAATTTATGAAGTTACAACACTTGCATTTGTTCATTGTTTAAAATTATCCTGACTGTTCAAAAGACAGATTCACACCTAATTTTTATGAATCATATTAACTGACAATATTGCGTTATGCACTACAGCTGAATACTTTAGTTCTCTCATCCAACCCTCTCTGTTTAGCGGGACAAAACACATTTATTTTTTCAGATCTAGGCCACAGCATTTGGGCAAATAGCATTCACTCCTACATTTTTTATGTGTTCTTCTAATAAATCTGCCAGTAGGAAAACGGCAGATTAGTAATAATAAGCATCTATATAGTTATAAGCTAAATGCTTATTAAGCAGATTCAAAAACTAACCGCAGATTTAAATCCATAGTGAAGCAATCAATCCACGTGTGTCTTTACTGACAGATTAATTAGCCAATGATTATTCAGTATTCCCCAATTTCCCAATTCCCCACTGACAGACATGAGAATAACAGTCTTTTTGTCAACTTTCTCCGCTACATTTGCACACACGAACGTGATATTCATATACTCCAGAATATCATAGAGTGATCAGATGAATTGCAATTAATTGCACAATCCTTATTTGCCATGACAATGAAATAAATCCCAAAAAACATTTCCACTGCATTTCAGCCCTGCCACAAAAGGACCAGCAGCCATCATATTAGTGATTGTCTTGTTAACACAGGTGAGTGTTTTAAATATATATTATATTTCACCTTTATTTAACCAGGTTAATCGCTTGACAACAAGTTCTTATTTGCAATCGCGACCTGGCCAAGATAAGGCGCAATGTGCAAGGCAACATTAAGTTACACAAAGTACCATCATTCAGTTTGAATGTTTATAGTTAATATGGTTTAAAATAGAGAGGTGGTTTATTAGAATGTAAAGTGGCAGTACAAGAGAAATAACACTAGGATAGGTACATGATGAACATGGCTGAAAATGGTAATGTGCAAATTATACAAAGACAGCTGTGCAGTTGCTTATGTGCAATATGCGTTAAGGTTTTGATGAGTGCGCTAGAGCATAAACGGGCAAAAAGCGGGGGAAGGGTCAACATGTGCAGCAGTCTGTCAGTAGATTTGAAAGTAATGCCGTAAAAGTAGCGATGGGGAAGGTGGACTCGAGCTTCAGGGTTTTTTGTAAATTGTTCCAATCATTAGCAGCAGAGAAATGGAAGGAGAGACGACCAAATGAGGTCCGAGCTTTTGTATTGACTAGGGAGATATACCTGCTCTAGCAGAGGATGAGAGTGGGTGATGCTATGGATTTTAATGAGCTTAGGTAAATGTGGTGTTTTGCCTAGTAAAGACTTGTAGATGAGGTGGTACCAGTGGTATAGGCGACAGGTGTTTAACGAGGGCCATCCAACTAGTGAGTAGAGGTTGCAGTGGTGGGTGTTTTATGGGGCATTGGTAACAAAACGGATGGCACTATAATATAATGCATCCAATTTAATGAGAGGACAGTTTGAAGCAGTTCTGTAGACCAGTGGTTCTCAACCCTCTCCTTGGGGACCCCCAGACAGGCCATGTTTTTGTTTTAACCCTGAAATGGCACACTTGATGAATAAATCAAAGGCTTAATGTGTAGCTGACTAATTGAATCAGGTGTGCCATTTGAGGGTGAAAACAAAAACATGGCCTGTCTGTGGGTCCCTAAGGAGAGGGTTGAGAATCACTGCTGTAGACAACATCACCGAATTCAAGCATTGGGAGGATGGTCATTTTCACAAGGGCTTGTTTGGTAGGAAGGGTGAATGAGGCCTTGTTGCAGAATAGGAAGCCAATCCTAGATTTGATCTTGGACTGGAGATGGTTTATGTGGGTCTGAAAGGAGAGCAAGGAGTCTAGCCAGACACCTAGGTATTTGTAATTCTTTACATATTCCAGCTCAGACTCATCCAGAGTGGTGATGTTTGTTGGGCATGCAGGTGTAGATTGTGACCAGTTGAAGATCATGCATTTGGTTTTACCATAGTTTAAAAACAGTTGGAGGCCACGGAATGAAAGTTGTATGTCGTCAAAGGTCTTTTGTAGGTTTTCTAACACAGTTTACAACGTAGGACCAGATGTATATAAAATGGTATCATCCACGTAGAGATGGATAAGAGAGTTGCCTGCAGCAAGAGCGACGTCATTGATGAATACAGAAAATAGAGACGGCCCGAGGATCGAACCCTGAGGAACCCCCATAGAGACAGCCAGAGGTCTGTACAGTAGGCCCTCCAACCTAACACACATCAGAGAAGTAGTTAGTGAACCAGGCGAGGCACTCATTTGAGAGACCCATGTCCTTGAGTATGCCAATAAGGATGTTATGATTGACAGAATCAAATGCCTTGGCCAGGTCGATGAAGACAGCTGCACAATATTGTCTTCGGTCGATGGCTGTTATGATGTCATTTACAACCTGAAGTGTTGCTAAGGTCCACCCACGACCACCTCGGAAGCCAGACTGCATATCAGAGTGGCTGTGTTGAGACTCAAAATGGTATATTATTTGTTTGTTGACTTTACTTTCAAAGAATTTATAGAGGCATGGCAGGATGGAGATAGGTCTGCAGCAGTTTGCGTCTGAGGTGTCACCCCCTTTGAATAGAAGGATTACTGCAGCAGCTTTCCAGTCTTTAGGTATCTCTGAAGAAGCAAGGGAGATGTTGAAAAGGCTAGTGATGGGAGACGCAATCATTTCAGCAGACAATTTTAAGAAGAAACGTTCCGGATTATTAAGTTCAGCTGATTTGTAGGTATCAATGTTTTGCAGTTCTCTCAAAACATCTTTGGTCTGGGATTTCGGCAAATTAGAATTGTGGGGGGCTGGGGCTAGATGCAGAAGTAGGTGCTGGGTTGTTGGTCCGGGTGGGGGGGGGGCAGATGCATGTTCTTGTTCTCCATTGATAGATCTTTTTAGAGTTGGTACTGCAGGATGCAAATTTGTTTGAAAAAGCTAGCCTTAGCATTCCTAACTGCCTGTGTGTACTGGTTTCTAGTTTCCTTAAAGAGCTGCAAATCGTGTGGTTTATTTGAGGCTAGTGCAGTCCACCACAGAATGTTTTCGTGCTTGCTGAGGGTGGTCAGTTCTGGAGTGATCCAGGAACTACATGTATATCTGCTCTTTGTTCTGAACTTGCTTCTGAAGGAGCATGCTTGTTCAGGATGGCAAAGAAAATACTGTTAAAGAAGGACCAGGCATCCTCCACAGATGGTATGAGGTCAATATCCTTCCATGATTCCTGGGCCAGATCAATTAGGAAAGCCTGTTAGCTGAAATGCTTTAATAAGCATTTGATGGTGATGAGGGGAGGCCTTTTAAGTGCAGACACCTTACGGACACAGACAATTAGGCAGTGATCACTGAAATGCTGACTGAAAACTGCGGGTTATATATTGAGGGCATGTTAGTCAGGGCAATATCAATGAGGGGTGCCTTTGTTTATATATTTTAGGTTGTATTTGGTAGGTTCATTGATCATTTGTGTGAGGTTGAGGGCATCCAGCTTAGACAATACATTTGTTGAGGCATTTACTATGTGCCAATTTAGATCTCCTAATAGCAGAGGTGGGGGACTCGAGTCACATGACTGGACTCGAGTCAGACTCGAGTCGCAAATTTGAGGACTTGAGACTTGCTTGACTAAATTGACTAAAGACTCGACTTGAACTTGACTTGGTATTCATGACTTGAGACTTGACTTAGGCTTAAGACAGATGACTCAAAATGACTTTACATTTTTAAGTGATTAAATATTTATCTTATTTGATAATGAGAAGTTACCATTTGTTATTAAAACTGGGTGGGTGGATTGTAGATCGATGTGTGCAAACCTGCTAACTATAGGCACACATCACGAAATGAACCATCTACGTCCATGTAAGTCCCATGTAAATCACCTGAGAGTAAGCAGAACACTTTCTGTTTCCCGAATCTACTTCACTATTGTAGTATTGTTTCGAGTGAACCTGTTGGTTCACTCGAGCTAGCACATAATTTCCTGTACTCTAATGTTCTGTCGGCTAAACTGCACTGCTGCTGGATAGAACGTCTTGTGTCATACACGTAACTTTTAGCTGTTTCAGGCAGCTAGTTCCAATTCCAGGCAACGGTGAACACTTCACTCACGCACAGTAACAGTCAACTTAGCTACCTAGGTTTATTGTATCTTGCGAAGGTATCTATTTTATTTAGTGTTGCTCATTTAAAAATCACTCAACTTTATATAAGCCCGGGTGCAATTAAATCAATTCAATGAGAAATTTTCTAGATTTAGATCTAGAACACTGTCAGCGTAGACTCAGACACTGAATCAACATTCAGTGATAACATTAATAACACTGGGTTGTGTTAAGTGTTAACAGTGGGTAGTGTTAAAACTACAGTGTTATCACTTAACACTGGTTCAGTGTTTGAGTCTACACTGGAAGTGTTCATTTAACACAGGCAAATTTGCTGTGTATGATTCTAGCTTTTGTTTGCTGTTTAATTATTTCTCATTAGTGACAAATACATATAAATATATTTATTCATTTATATTTATTTTTTAAATACTTCTTATTTTATACACTAGTTGTTTGACTTTGATAAAATAATTTGTCTTTTATGCAATAATTTTGTAGTAGGAAAACAATGAATGTCATTTGAGAAGCACATTATGGTATAAGGCTTATGCAGGTGTGTTAAAGCAAAATCGTTGTGCCGGTCATGTTTCTGCCACCAGTCACTAAAACCACCTGAGTGCGTTCTGTCTTTCCCAACTCTGCCACCGTAAGTGTCCAGAAAATGTGCCAGTTACATCACCACAACATTATAGAAACTGAAAACGGTTAATTTTGTATTGAGTTCATCTTTGAATCGAATCAATTGGAAAATAAAACGGGTCAAATAAAGAAAAGGAAGTCAAATGATCGCTTCCCCTGAATATAGCTGTATGAAAAATGTTGCTGTAATATCTTTGTCAGCTTTTCAGTACACTGGCTGAGTAACACTGGAAATATTGAACGTGCTGAGGTGTTTCTAGTGACTGTGGTGTCGGTAACATGACCGAAAGAATGATTTTGAGCTTTTTAGGCATCTGAAGTGTTCCTTTATAGATCAAGGAAAAAGCACTAAGCAGTTTTTGTCAATGTTGAAAATAAAACGAAACTTTTCATGACCACTGTCTTAACTGATTTAAATGTGGAAGTGGGGGTAGATCAGAATTTTATATGACTTGATTTTTGATTTGACCTAAAGAAATTACTTGACTTGCTTGACTTATAGCAGGAACTCGACTTGACTTGCTTGATTTTCACCACGGTAACTTGGGACTTGCTTGAGACTTGCACATGTGTGACTTACTCCCAACTCTGCCTACTAGTAAGAACTCAGATGATAAATGAGGGGCGATCAGTTTGCATAGAGTGTCTAGAAATAGTGTTGACGAGGACAAAGCTGGAGATCACTCTGTCATACTGATTGAGTTAGAATAACACACTACAAGCTTTAAAGAAGGGTGGTGTTTGTAATCATTGTTCTTCCTCTGTCAACCATGGTTACCTGCAAGGAAACATGTGCCATCGTCATTGCTTTGCACAAAAAGGGCTTCACAGGCAAGGACATTGCTGCTAGTAAGATTGCACCTAAATCAACCATTTATCTGATCATGAAGAAATTCATGGAGAGAGGTTAAATTGTTGTGAAGAAGGGGTCAGGGCACCCAAGAAAGTCCAGCAAGTGCCAGGACTTGCTTTTCAGCCATGGGAGTAGGCTCACTCATAATCTTTCCTATGAACACAGCCATGATTAATGAATGGTACCAACACATCCTCCATGACAATTTCTCCAAACCATCCAAGAACAGTTTGGTGATGACCAATGCCTTTTCCAGCATGATGAAGCACATTGCCATAAGGCAAAAGTGATAATAAGTACCTTGGGTAACAAAACATTGAAATTTTGGGTCCATGGCTAGGAAACTCCCCAGACCTTAATCCCATTGAGAACTTGTGGTCGATCCTCAAGAGGAAAGTGGACAAATAAAAAAAATCACAAATTCTGACAAACTCCAAGCATTGATCATGCAAGAATGGGCTGCCATCAGTCAGGATGTGGCCAAGAATTAAGTGAAGCATGCCAGGGGCAGATTGTAGAGGTCTTGAAAAAGAAGGGTCAACACTGCAAATATTGACTATAAACTTCATGTAATTGTCAATAAAAGCCTTTAACAGTTATAGAATGCTTGTAATTATACTTCCGTATACCATAGTAACATCTGACAAAACGATCTAAAAACACTGAAGCAGCAAACTGTTTGAAGACCAATACTTGTGATATTCCAAAATGTTTGACCACAACTACATATACAGTTGAATGCAAAAGTTCAGGCACCCCTGACAATTTCTATGATTTTCATTTATAAATAAATGGGTGTTTGGATCAGCAATTTCATTTCTATCTATCAAAATAAATAGAAATATTTCAGTAGTGAAATGAGGTTTATTGGACGAACAGAAAATGTGCAAAATGCATCAAAATGAAGTTAAACAGGTGCATTAATTTGTGCACCCCAACAGATATCACATCAATATTTAGTTGAGCCTCCTTTAGCAGAAATAACAGCCTCTAGATGCTTCCTATAACCTGTAATGAGTGTCTGGATTCTGGATGAAGGTATTTCGGACCATTCCTCCTTGCAAAACATCTCCAGTTCAGTTAGGTTTGATGGTTGTTGAGCATGGACAGATTTTCAATGATATTAAGGTCTGGGATGGCCATTCCAAAACATTGTACTTGTTCCTCTGCATAAATGCCAGAGTACATTTTGAGCAATGTTTTGGGTTGTTGTCTTGTTGAAATATCCAGCCCTGGCGTAACTTCAACTTTGTGACTGATTCCTCTACATTATTCTCAAGTATCTGCTGATGTTGAGTGGAATCCATGCGACCCTCAACTTTAACAAGATTCCCAGTATCGGCACTGGCCACACAGCACCACAGCATGATGGAACCTCCACCAAATTGTACTGTGGTCAGGGCTGGGCGATATGGCCAAAAAATGATATCACAATATCAAAACAAAACAGATATTTCTTCGATACGATATGCCTGGCGATATATTTAAATATATATATATAGGACATGCTGAGACTTGATTACATCAAAGTGTACACTCTGCTGTATAAACAAATAAAAACAATACATAATAAAAAATATTGATTGACCTTGTTATATTTCTGTTTCAGGTAAAACTGAACTGAAGCAATACGAAATACTCCTCATTTGTTGGATGTTTCTTTGTTTCAAAACAAAACAAGCTGTTATTGCGATATGTCGATATGGGATAACCTTATCGATATTATTTTTAAAAATTAGATAATGATAAATATTGAATTATCGCCCAGCCCTAACTATGGGTAGCAAGTGTTTGTCTTGGAACGCTGTGTTCTTTTGCCGCAATGCAAAACGCACCTTGTTATGACCAAATAACTCCATCTTTGTTTCATCAGTCCATAACACCTTCCAAAATGAATTTTTGTCCAAATGTTTATTTGCATACCTCAAGTGACTCTAATTGTGACATGAATGCAGCAAAGGCTTCTTCTGCATCACTCTCCCATACAGCTTGTCCTTGTGCAAAGTGTGCTGAATTGTTGAACGATGCATAGTGACACCATCTGCGGCAAGATGATGTTGTAGGTCTTTGCAGGTGGTCTGTGGGCTGTTTGACCGTTCTCACCATCCTTAGCTTTTGCCTCTCCGATATTTTACTTGCCCTGCCACTTACAGCCTTAACAAAAACTGTGCCTGTGGTCTTCCATTTCCTCACTATGTTCCTCACAGTGGACACTGACTGCTTAAATCTCTGCGATAGCTTTTTGTAACCTTCCCCTAAACCATAATGTTGAACAATCTTTGTTTTTAGTCATTTGAAAGTTGTTTTTAGGCCCCCATGTTGCCACTCTTCAGAGGAGAGTCAAAGAAAACAACAACTTGCAATTGACCCCCTTAAATACCTTTTCTCATGATTGGATGCACCTGTCTATGAAGTTCACCAAACCAATGGTGTGTTCCAATAAATCAGTGTTAGGCAGTTACAGGTATTCAAATCAACAAAATGACAAGGGTGCCTAAATGTATGCACCTGTCTAATTTCATTTTGATATTGCACATTTTCTGTTAATCCAATGAACCTCATTTCACTACCAATATATTACTTTGTCATTCAGTTATTTGATAGATCAAAATGAGATTGCTGATCCAAACACCCAATTATTTATAAATGAAAATCATGGAATTTGGCAGGGGTGCCTAAACGTTTTGCATACAACTGTACATGACACATGGTGAGTACAGTAGTCCGTTGGTGTACTTACTACGAATCTACTGTTGACTTTCTCTAGAATCTGCTTCTCATTCAAGGCCATCGACTCTCCTTTCCTCTTCTTGATCCTCTTTTTCTCCAACTTCTTACATGCGTACATCTTTCCTGTGGCACGCACTTGACATGCACAGACCTGGTGAGTATAGCGGATGAAGTGGGAGGTTTAGACAGAGAAAAGCGAAACTCCATGTTTTAAGTGTCATAGTGAACGAAGACCTCATTGTAAAGACTATTAATGTAATGGAATGTAATGGAAGAATGACCATGGCTTCAGTCATGTCCAAAAGAAGAACACAAAACTAATGCCAATAATGTTGAAAAACACAAAGACACAATTTATCATTTTATGGGCCTATAAAATCACAACCACACTCAGACCTTTGTTGGACTTCATTGGTAATTTACAAGTTTATCCCTTTGAGGGTCTGATGATGATGATTATAAGATGCCAAAGGCATTATTTATTATGAGCCACTTCTACTATACCTCCAAACAAACGGAAGCTTCAGTTAAGAAGACGGAGACAGAGTTCTTACCTCACCAAAGCCTCCTTTCCCTAATACTCTGTACTGTCGGAATGTGTTCTTGGTGACTGGCTGTCTGTGAGAAGAGATCAAATATGGTCAGTACAATTCAAAACAACAAACCTTTATTTTTCCTATTGCGGAAATGCCCTTAACTTAGTCAACATCCACTGACTGCACAACAGTAATGCATCTGAACATATGGCAAAAGCCCGTATAGGGTGCAGTGTTGGGTAAAGTAGCTTGTGGAGTTAAATTCCAGTTACTCGCTGAGTTCACAAGTTTTGGGAAGTCCCTAAGAGTTCATATCTTACTGGTGACCATTATTGATATTTTCTTTACTCTTGCTATTTGTTTTATAGGTTACTTTTAAGATATGAACTCCATTTACCTGATCATTCTGTCTTACTTAGGGACTTCACAAAACCTGTGAACTCAACATGTAACTGGAATGTAACTAGAATTTAACTGAAAAGTAGCTTTACCCAACACCAATAGGGTGTCATGTGGATAGCATACTATAGGTAAACATACTGTATGCCTTTAGTTGCAGCTATGATTTTCACAGTAAGATCATTGCACAACCCTTGCAGACACATTTGCTATTGTAAATAAAGACACCAGTGCTCACATAACACATATATTCACCCCAAAACATGTTGTAGACTGTTTGCATTCCAAAAGGTAATAAATAGCCTTGCATATTAGCCTTAGAGGTTAAGGGAAAAGATCACAATTTGGGTTAACAAAGCTGTATTCTGGATCTAAATCCCATTATAAATAGTTCTAAAGTATGTCATTTTGAAATATGTGTTAAACAAATTAGCGCATCTTCCATTCGGAATTCTAAACACCGTTCTAAAGCTACTTTTCAGTTACATTCCATGCAAAATAAATCTGGTTTGATCTACACAAGATTTGGTATATACCATGTCTTTAAGGACATGACAAACAGTAATGGCTGCTATAAGCTAATGTGCTAGAATTTGTTTTTTTCCTATACAACATCACCAGGAAGCCAAACTGAACCCTTATTTTCAGGTTAGCAAGAAAGATAAAAAGTAATAAAATAAGTAAATAAAAGTAAATGTGCAACATTTTAGCATTTTGAGTCAAACAAATGAACATTTCCTCTGTAGCCTTTAATAAAGCACGTTCCAGGGCGACGCATACACATACTCAAACATGTTCTGTGGGCAGAAAGATTATGATTTATGCAATACGAATGCCCAATCAAAATGCAATGTGGAGAGGAGGCGGGAGTTCATGAACATTTCAAACTTGACAACGAATGGAAATGTTATCCGAAGATTCCAGAAAGCCAGTAGTTAGCCTTATCTGACTAGTAACTCGTTGAGAGGTTGAGAGATCAAATTTGAAAGATTTTTTGTCCCTGAACATATCAGTTAAATTGTTATCATTTTATTCAAACTAGCTGGCCTTATATAACTAGATACACATTAGTTTATTATTTTAGTGTTAGGGTAAGGTTAGGTTTAAGGTTAGGACAACTTGTGGTCTGAATTTTGACAAGCACAAACCTAAGACTGAAACTCGTACCTCATCTCCTTTTTCATTCTGTATTTGGCTGAACCAATCATAATCATTCTGCCCTCAGAACATGTTTGGGAGGGGGATCCGCACGGCATAGTAGGCGGTCACTGCCTTGCAGGACAAGCTAAGTCATGACAGTCAGTGGTTCAAGCCTGACTACGGCGTCTCCGACTTTGCCCGGAACCTTCAGCCTGAGGCAGTGCAAATCGGCATAACGCTGCCCGAAATTTGGGATAGATTTGCGGAACACAGATTTGCGGAAGTATAGTCGGTGAGTTTAATCATCCTACACATGATCTGACTAAAGCCATCCGTGTTGGATGAGCAGTGCAAAAAGAATCAGCCGGCTTGGCAACATGTGGTTGAGTGAACCATGTGAGCGCCCTTCACCACCTTGTATCTTTCCAGGGAGTTGCGGAACTGCCAACAAGGCAGGGGTAGAGAGGAAATTGGATAAGACCAATTGGGAAGGGAGAAAATTTAAAGAAAGAAAAAGGAACAAGTTTGGATAAGGAAATCGGAGGCCCACCACGTGCCATTAAAGGGTTTAACCACGTGCCACTAAAGGTTGTGGCTTTTGGCCCTTTAACATCACTTTCTTTAACTTGACGTTAGAAGGATCCTCACCCTGAAAGTAGTCTATGAGCCAGGACACAATGGATACATTTTCTTTCACTTCTAATTTAGTTAACATTTGCCACTGCCAAGTATAACTTGACAGATGTAATCAGGTCATGTCAGCATGTCAAATTGGCCAAATCACCATTGCTAAATAAGAAACAAAATTTGGAGCTGATTTCAAGTAATTTTGAGATTTTTTGTACAATATACAAAAATGCTCTGATTATTTTCATGGATGTTTTTTGTCTACATTTCACAATACAAAGAAAAATGAACACTAGTTTACTGTTTGTCCTTGCCCATTGACTAAAGGTGAAAATCTATTTCACATCATGTGTACAGTGGTGCTTGAATGTTCGTGAACCTTTTAGAATTCTCTATATTTCTGCATAAATTCAAGTTGTTGTTCAACTATTCCCACTAACTCTGCTACGTCGGCAGCTCCGCAAACCCCACCTTGACAGATGCGAGATGATGACGGATGATGAACAATCTTTTTCACACTGCTTATTCAACACTAAAGTCTTTAGTCAGGTCATGTAGAGGATGGTTACACTCACACTATACCTCCGCGATTTAATTCACAGGTGCTCCATCTGCGATGGAGGGTAACTTGGCAAGGTAGATAATCCGACTGGTGCTGCCTCGTGCTGGAGGTCCAGGCATAGTCAGAGAAGCCATAGTCAGGATCGAACCACTGACTATCATGACGTAGTTTGTCCTGCAAGGCAGCGTCTTAATCCAATATGCCATGCGGAACCCAACATAATCAGATTTTCAGTCCGAAAGGTTGATTATGAGAACCCAATTAAACAAATTCTATCAAAATATTATACTTGGCCATTTATTTATTGAGGACAATGATCCATTATTACCAATCTGTGAGTGGCAATAGTATGTGAACCTCCAGGCTAAGCAGTAAATTTGAAGGTGAAATTAGAGTCAGGTGTTCTCAATCAATCGGATGACAATCAGGGGAGAGTGGGCACCTTGTTTTATTTAAAGAACAGGGATATATCAAAGTCTAATATTCACAACACATGTTTGTCAAAGTGTAATATGGCATGAATAAAGAAGATTTCTGAGGATATCAGAAAAAGTTGTCGATGTTCATCAGGCAGGAAAAGTTTACAAAACCATCTCTAAAGAGTTCTCTAAAGAGACTCCACCAATCCACAATCAGACAGATTGTGTACAAATGGAGGACAAAAAAGTCCATTGTTACCCTCCTCAGAAGAGGTTGACCAAAAAATCTCACTCTAAGAACAAGGCGTGTTATGGTCTGTGTGGTCACAAGAGAACCCTTGGTTCTAATGGATAATGTCAGGACACCTGTCCATGAACTGAATCTCAAGAGAAGGTGGGTCATGCAACAAAACAATGAACCTGAGCACACAAGACATTCTACCAAAGAACATTTATAGAAAAATAAAGTAAATATTTTGGAATGGCCACGTCAAAATCCTGAATTTAATTAGATCTAAATATTGAGGACGGACCTGAAGCGAGCAGTTCAAACCCACAAACTTCCCAGAGTTCAAGCTGTTCTTTATGGAGGAATGGGCTAAAATTCCCCTAAGCCAAAGAGCAGGACTGATCAACATTTACAAATAATGTTTAGTTTCAGTTATTGCTGTGAAATGGGGTCACACCAGATACTGAAAGCAAAGGTTCACCTACTTTTGACACTCACTAATATGTAAAAATTGATAATTTTTCTCAATGAATATATGACCAAGTATAATTATTTTGTCTTATTTGTATAATTGGGTTCGCTTTAGGTACTTTTAGGATTTGTGTGAAAATCTGATTATGTTCTAGGCCAAATTTATGCAGAAATACCGACAATTCTAAAGGGGTAACAAACTTTCAAGCACCACTGAAGATTTAAGTTCAACATAAGCAACCATACCTCTCTAGCCATTTCCACTGAAGGAATCGGTTCAACATAAGCAACCATACCTCTCTAGCCATTTCCACTGAAGGAATCGGTTCAACATAAGCAACCATACCTCTCTAGCCATTTCCACTGAAGGAATCGGTTCAACATAGCAACCATACCTCTCTAGCCATTTCCACTGAAGGAATCGGTTATAATACATGCTGTCGATGTAGTCTGCAAACGGAGCCACACTCAAGTAGTCATGGATTAGTCTGCAAAAGACAACAAAGAGAACACGGTAAGAACACATTCTGTCCACTATATGGCCACAATAAGAAAACCTTACACCTCCATCATCATTATTATTATTATTATTATTATTATTATTATTATTATCTCTCCATTATTCCCAGAACAGATCAGTTTACAAAAGTGAGTACACCCCTCACAATTTTGTAAATATTTGATTATAACTTTTTATGTGATAACACTGAAAACATGACTCTTTGCTACAATGTAAAGTAGTATGTGTTTAGCTTGTATAACAGTGTAAATTTGTTGTCCCCTCAAAATAACTCAACAGCCACCATTCCGTAAGTTTTCCATCCAACCCCAGTTGCTGAAGACATGCTGACTAAGGACATGGATTACTGGAACCATGTCATGTGGCCATATTAGACCAAGATAAACTTATTTGGTTCAGATGGTGTCAAGCATGTGTGGCGGCAACCAGGTGAGGAGTACAAAAACAAGTGTGTCATGCCCTCAGTCAAGCATGGTGGTGGGAGTATCCTGGTCTGGGCCTGCATGAGTGCTGCCGGCACTGGGGAGCTACAGTTCATTGAGGAAACCATGAATGCCAACAAGTACTGTGACATGCAGAGCGCTGGGCTGCAGGGCAGTATTCCAACACGATAACGACCCCAAACACACCTCCAAGATGACCACTGCCTTAATAAAAAAAGCTGAGGTTAAAGGTGATGGCCAAGCATGTCTCCGAGACCTACACCCTGTTGAGCATCTGTGGGTCATCCTCAAACGGAAGGTAGAGGAGCGCAAGTTCTCTAACATCCACCAGCTTTGTGATGTCATCATGGAGGAGTGGAAGAGGACTCCAGTGGCAACCTGTGAAGCTCTGGTGAACTCCATGCACAAGAGGGTTAAGGCAGTGCTGGAAAATATTGGTGGCCACACAAAATATTGACACTTTGGGTCCAATTTGGGTCCACATTTTCACTTAGGGGTGTACTCACTTTTATTTCCAGCAGTTTAAAGACTGTAATGGCTTTGTGTTGAGATATTTTGAGGGGACAGCAAATTTACACTGTTATACAAGCTGTACACTCAGTACTTAATAATCAAATATTTACAAAACTGTGAGGGGTGTACTCACTTGTAAGATACTGTACATCTAAACATTCTATAAGCCAGATGAGAGGTTTGTAGTGTTTAAAATAGTTGTGAGAACATTCAATGTAAATCTGGCTGAACACAATTGCATACAAATGCAGTGGCTTTTTTTTTTATCAACAGCCATATACAGTGCATTGCGAAAGTATTCGGCCCCCTTGAACTTTTCGAACTTTTGCCACATTTCAGGCTTCAGACATAAAGATATGAAACTGTAATTTTTTGTGAAGATTTAAAAACAAGTGGGACACAATCATGAAGTGGAACGAAATTTATTGGATATTTCAAACTTTTTTAACAAATAAAAAACTGAAAAATTGGGCGTGCAAAGTTATTCAGCCCGTATTATTATTATTATTAAGTTAATACTTTGTAGCGCCACCTTTTTTTTTTTTCTCTATCAGTTTTGCACATCGAGAGACTGAAATTTTTGCCCATTCCTCCTTGCAAAACAGCTCAAGCTCAGTGAGGTTGGATGGAGAACATTTGTGAACAGCAATTTTCAGTTCTTTCCACAGATTCTTGATTGGATTTTGGTCTGGACTTTGACTTGGTCAGTCTAACACCTGGACATGTTTATTTGTGAACCATTCCATTGTAGATTTTGCTTTATGTTTTGGATCATTGTCTTGTTGAAAGACAAATCTCTGTCCCAGTCTCAGGTCTTTTGCAGACTCCATCATTCTTCCAGAATGGTCCTGTATTTGGCTCTATCCATCTTCCCATCAATTTTAGCCAACTTCCCTGTTCCTGTTGAAGAAAAGCAGCCCCAAACCATGATGCTGCCACCACCATGTTTGACAGTGGGGATGGTGTGTTCAGGGTGATGAGCTGTATTGCTTTTACACCAAACATAACGTTTTGCATTGTTGCCAAAAAGTTCAATTTTGGTTTCATCTGACCAGAGCACCTTCTTCCACATGTTTGGTGTGTCTCCCAGGTGGCTTGTGGCAAACTTTAAAATACACTGTTTATGGATATCTTTCAGAAATGGCTTTCTTCTTGCCACTTCCATAAAGGCCAGATTTGTGCAGTATACAACCGATTATTGTCCTATGGACAGACTCGCCCACCTCAGCTGTAGAGCTCTGCAGTTCATCCAGAGTGTTCATGGGCCTCTCTGCTGTATCTCTGATCAGTCTTCTCCTTGTATGAGCTGAAAGTTTAGAGGGACGGCCGGGTCTTGTTAGATTTGCAGTGGTCTGATACTCCTTCCGTTTCAATATTATCGCTTGCACAGTGGTCCTTGGGATGTTTAAAGCTTGAGAAATCTTTCTGTATCCAAATCCAGCTTTAAACTTCTCCACAACAGTATCTCGGACCTGCCTGGTGTGTTCCTTGTTCTTCATTATGCGCTCTGTGCTTTCAACGGACCTCTGAGACTATCACAGACCAGGTGCATTTATACGGAGACTTGATTACACACAGGTGGATTCTATTTATCATAATTAGTCATTTAGGTCAACATTGGATCATTCAAAGATCCTCACTGAACTTCTAGAGAGAGTTTGCTGCACTGAAAGTAAAGGGGCTGAATAATTTTGCTTGCCCAATTTGTCAGTTTTTTATTTGTTAAAAAAGTTTGAAATATCCAATAAATTTTGTTCCACTTCATGATTGTGTCCCACTTGTTGTTGCTTCTTCATAAAAAATTACAGTTTTATATCTTTATGTTTGAAGCCTGAAATGTGGCAAAAGGTCGAAATGTTCAAGGGGGTCGAATACTTTCGCAAGGCACTGTACTTTCCACATTCTACTGACACGCCTGTGAAACAAGTGTGGACAACATTTTAAAGGACGTTGCACAATGTCATAGACTGTTTATAGGAAAACTCAAAAATTCTGCCTCTGGGCACATTTCATCACAGACTTCCTTTAATGGTGAAATTATCATAGCCAATAACCTATTCAGTTCTTCTAATATTCTGAGTACATTAGTGTACTTTGTTTGTGTTATTATCTACGAGTGTGCCTGTGTGTTCATAGACAGACTCACTTGGTGCATTCATTAAAGAGTTCTTTACACGGCTCCTGCTCCTCCTCCAACCTTTGTGTAAACTGGTGCACCATGTCCTCCCCCAACTCAGGGACATGATCTTCTGACTGCAGGCCAATGGAACATAGTACAGTGTCAATTATGCATATGTGATATATGACATCATAGGCCCAGATTAAGCCCACTCCTGGATTACCTGCTCCATGGTGTATAGACATTGAAAGTGCTTTTTTGCCCAGGAATAGGTTTAAGCTTGGTCTGGGAAACCACACATCACTATTATTGAATATTTGACCTTAAATCATTGAATGCCTGATAGTAGTTGTTCTTCTATACCTTTGGGTTGAAGTATTTGTCTAGGAGCTCCTGGGCGCCGTCCCTCCTCTTTTCATCTGGACTGACCTCGTACTCTGCCTGCGGGGTTAACATGCATCATTCACACACACACACACACACACACACACACACACACACACACACACACACACACACACACACA
>JACXGM010001023.1:28195-45020 GCA_016801145.1 Umbra pygmaea | reverse complement strand
ACTTTTTGGCAACAATGCAAAATGTTATGTTTGGCGTAAAAGCAACACAGCTCATCACCCTGAACACACCATCCCCACTGTCAAACATGGTGATGGCAGCATCATGGTTTGGGCCTGCTTTTCTTCAGCAGGGACAGGGAAAATGGCTAAAATTGATGGGAAGATGGATGGAGCCAAATACAGGTTTTTCTTCCATTCTGGAAGAAAACCTGATTGAGTCTGCAAAAGACCTGAGACTGGGACGGAGATTTGTCTTCCACAAGACAATGATCCAAAACATAAAGCAAAATCTACAATGGAATGGTTCACAAATAAACAGATCCAGGTGTTAGAATGGCCAAGTCAAAGTCCAGACCGGAATCCAATCGAGAATCTGTGGAAAGAACTGAAAACTGCTGTTCACAAACGCTCTCCATCCAACCTCACTGAGCTTGAGCTGTTTTGCAAGGAGGAATGGGCAAAAATTTCAGTCTCTCGATGTGCAAAACTGATAGAGACATACCCCAAGCGACTTACAGCTGAAATCGCAGCAAAAGGTGGTGCTACAAAGTATAACTTAAGGGGGCTGAATAATTTTGCATGCCCAATGTTTCAGTTGTTTATTTGTTAAAAAAGTTTGAAATATCCAATAAATTTCATTCCACTTCATGACTGTGTCCCACTTGTTGTTGAATCTTCACAAAAAATTACAGTTTCATATCTTTATGTTTGTAGCCTGAAATGTGTCAAAAGGTCAAAAAGTTAAAGGGTGCCGCATACTTTTGCAAGGCACTGTAGCTCTGCCAAGATGCTACACGAGTCCTGAGATGGATTCCCTGTTGTCCTTCAGAGACATCCATGTGTTCTGTAATGCATCAGAGCATGCTTACAGCTCGGTGGCCTTTCTCAGAACCTAAAACTCCATGGGCCATATGGAGATCGCCTTCCTTACTGCCCAATCACGGGTAGCCCAGAAGAAGCAGCAACCAATCCCTCATTTGGAGTTGTGTGCAGCACTGACTTGAGCAACACATTTTTATCAGTCTTTACATGAGTCAATCAACTTAAATATTAAAATGTCTAGTCAAATGTAAGACACAACTTTCATTGCTGAAATTTGAGCAGAAAATGCTTGGCAGAGGCAGAGAAATCAGTTGTCCTTTCATTAGTAATGTTAATCTTAGTTAAACACTCCCGGCGCTTTGTGAACGCATTCATGTGATTGGTCTATAAGTAAACAATCCCCCACGTAGGGTGCATTCTTATGATTGGCTAAAACAAGGGAGATATATGATTTGTTGCAGATCATTCCCTGTTTAAAAAACGGCATTTGTGTGTCGAGCCAAGTCAGGGGAGTCTCAAAATTCACACACAAATGCAGTGACATTCACAAACCACAAGCAGTTTGTAAATCAAGATATATTTGTGTGTACATCAGAAATATATTTCTGAATCTTGTGTGCACTTGTACATTTTGTTTGCCTTTCTGAATTGTGTGTGTATGTGCATTTGTGAATTTTGTATGCATTTTGTGAATCTTCTGTGCTTTTTAAATTTTGTGTGCATATGTGAATGTAGTGTGTGCATTTATCTTTATTCAGACTCTTTGAGCTCCATAAATGTGCCCTCACAAGCATTGCAACCAGGAAGAAGCACGAGATATTGCATTTCCTCCTTTGCTGAGATGACATTTATACAAACAACTGACAATTATCATTCAAAATGTATATGTTGTGTACCAAAAGCAATTGGGCTTTTGCATTTGGGGGTTTCTTTGTGAAAGAAAATAATTTTTACATAAATAGTTGTTATATCACAAAGCCATATATATAACCCATTCACGTAGCACTCGCGCTAGAATGACCCTACTCTCCCTGAGTGAGAGAGCTGCCTGATGAGCGTGACATTTACATAAATACTTCAAATGATTTTGTAACATAGAGAAATTATATAATTTCGTCACTGTTCACTCTTACCTTTTTGTTGGTTGTGTAAGAGAAAAATAAATAAACAGTTTCCGTGTTGTACAACATTACATTATAAAGCCACCATATGGTGTTACTTCTTTATTGCACACACATTAGTCAGTGGTTCGAGCCTGACTATGGGTTCTCTAACTTTTGTGGACCTCCAGCACGAGGTAGTGCAAATTGGCATAACACAGCCCAGAATTTAGGATAGATAAGTCATATTATCTACCTTGCTACATCACTCTACAGTTACACTTTTGCAAAAAAACAACAACAGAGCCTGTTTTACTTAATGGCCTAGCAGTTGAAACTGTGGGAACTTTTAAGTACCTAGGTACGGTTCTTGACAACCAGCTACATTTTTTAGATAATACAGATTATATTTATAAGAAATGCTCACAACGACTGTCTCCTCAGAAGACTGACTTGTCTGGGTGTCAGTGCTCAGATTACTGAGCTAGTATACACCATACACATTGAAAGTGTTTTAACCTTTCACCTCTCTGCTTGGTTTGGCCATTTAAGATGCAAACTTAAGAACAAGCTAAACAGGATAGTATAAATAGATAGCAAAATAGTGGGAAAACATCAAAAACAACTGACACATATATACACGGACAGATCGAGGAAGAAAGCTAGGAAAATCACTGCAGATAATACACATCTTCTTTACAGGCAGTTTGAGCCCCTGAAGTCTGGGAGGAGCTTTAAATTGCCTCTGGCAGAAAGTGTATTTAAAAAATCATTTATTCCAAATGCCATCAGTATCCTCAACCAAACCAAGTGACTTCTTCAAACTGAGCTGCTATTTTTATGTATTTAAGCATATTTTCTATCCTGATATACAGTGGGTATGGAAAGTATTCAGACCCCTTTACATTTTTCACTCTTTGTGTCATTTCAGCCATTTGATAGAATCAAAAAAGTTCATTTTATTTCTTATTAATGTACACTCAGTACCCCATCTTGACAAAAAAACAGAAATGTAGAAATATTTGCAAATTTATTAAAAAAGAAAAACTGAAATATCACATAGTCATAAGTATTCAGACCCTTTGCTCAGTATTGAGTAGAAGCACCCTTTTGAGCTAGTACAGCCATGAGTCTTCTTGGGAATGATGCAACAAGTCTTTTAAACCTGGATTTGGGTGTGAAAGACTCTGCCAATCTTCCTTGCAGATCCTCTCCAGTTCCATCAGGTTGGATGGTGAACGTTGGTGGACAGCCATTTTCAGGTCTCTCCAAAGATGCTCACTTAGGTTTAGGTCAGCGCTCTGGCTGGGCCAGTCAAGAATGTTCACAGAGTTGTTCCGAAGCCACTCCTTCATTATTTTAGCAGTGTGCTTAGGGTCATTGTCTTGTTGGAAGGTGAACCTTCAGCCCAGTCTGAGGTCCTGAGCATTCTGGATGAGGTATCTCTCAGGATATCTCTGTAATTGGCCGCATTCATCTTTCTTAAATAATTCTGCTATTGTGGGCTTTTTACTTGAAAATGCACGCCTCAAAGTTGTTCTCCCTCTTTTGCTAATCAGAACAAATTGGAGGCAGAGATTGGAGCATCAGCTGAGGCAGTGTACTGAAGGGATCAACTATGCCAATAGATGGAAGGTTTGCAAAGTGATTTTCCCTTGTAAAAGTATTATTTTTACAAAAATACAGTAGTATATTTTGTACACTTAAAATTAAAGTATTTACTTTTGAGAAGACAAATGCTTTCCAGCAATGTCTTTAGTTGTAGAGTTTATATAAATTCTTGAATAGGCCTACTGTGCTTGCATTTAATGAACCACAGAAGCATTGAGTTATTTCACAAACATGCCACAAGTTCAGTTAATTGTCTGTGCTTTGTGTGTGGTGTTGACAAAGAGGAATATGTCCCTTATATGACAACCGTCTGCCTCGTTCTTACCGGAAACCCTGTAGAGCATCACAAACAATCTCTGAATTATCTTCAGTGAATAGCGGGTGAGGGCATTTTTAGCCAACCGCTCGAACAGGTGAGGGCAAACTAGCTAACCGTCTTTAAACCCAGGGTTCAACTTGAAATTAGGCCTCAGGTTGTCATCACCTTTTCAACAAATATGGCCTTGGTTTCTCATGTGTTTGTTCTGTCTCACATTCAGTGTTTTGTTGTTGAAATTGTTCCCTTCTGCCAACTAAGTTGACAGTAAAGAACTATTATTTGCCTGCACTTGTTTCCTTCTTCGTTTTCATTGTAAACACGTAACAGGAACCAAACGTCCCTTTGCAACATCATTTTATTTCTAAGTTCCTTTCTACTTTTAGCCTCAATTTGCCTACGAAATTTATAGAATGTTAGAAAAGACACGTCTAAGTGACAGAGTTGCAAAACATGAACAATATAAAGGCTATAAAGAGTGGAACAATGGTTCTCAAACCTTGCTTGTGGACCCTCAGATGTACCATGCATTTGATGTATCCTAGAAATAGCACGCCTAAATCAACTTGTCTATTACTTATGAAGCCCTGGACTCCTCGCTTTATTCAGGTGAGCTCAGGGTATCAACAACATTGTGAGACAGCTGGTTGTCCCTATGAACAGTTTGAGTTTGACTGAAATAGAATAGTCTAGTTTTTTTTACAGCAGAGGCCCTATGAAAAAGAATATACGAATGAAGAATTGAAAACCCAAAGAGAACAATTGAAATATATTTTTTTTATTAATATTGATTTGCCATTGCCAATGTTTTTGTATGCATGATTTACAGCCAGCTAGTCTTTTAGAGACAAGAGGACATCAGTGTGTCGCACACTGCCCACACCTCACACACCTCCTCTGCACACCGTATGTACATGCTAAGAGCGGCAATCCATCAAAAAAAAAACAACACACACACACACCACATACGCCTCCCCTTCTCTGTCATCGCTTAACGTTGTTCCTGAGTACCACAATGGAACAAAAAAACAGAAGACAAATCAAAAGTGCCTCATGTGGTCTGGTAAATAAGAACAACATGTGGTTATTTTGACTAAACTGGAGAGATTTCTTTTGAGCCAAGTTAGAGACAGAGTCATGCTTTCAGTAGTGAACATCTTCAGTCCCAACCGTTGGTTAAGTACAGGTGTTTTTCTGAACTGTACACACTTGGCCTTCCTGTTTTGCTGTCTACTTCCTGATATACTGTAGCATCGGTTCTCAAGATTGGCTCAACCATACCATATAACTGATATGAACCTATCATAAAAAATGGTGTAGTAGCCCTGTACATACTGGCCATTTAAGACTCTTCAATACAACCAAAATGGATAGATGAACATACTGTTAACACAAAGGTCGACAAGCTAAAAGTGCATCATAGAGAATGACAGAAACCTATACTTGCCAAAAGCCCATTAGTGAGAGGCCCTCCAGCATTTCAATACAGTCACCTGTGTGCGACTTACAACTATATTGTAGTTCTCAATGGTGTTTCCCACAGATTCATTATGGGCAGAATAGAGGGATGCTTCTCTGTCATTTTCTAGTGTTTCCAATCATCAATCTAATTTATTATCCATAATTTCAGTACCCTAGTACCATATAGTAATTACGTATATTTGAACATGATCTTTCATAAGTTATTGAGACACTTAGTTATAACAACGTTTACACCAGAATGAGGATTTCAATGGTACGGAGGACAGCAACCCTGGGAATTTTACTGGCAAACCGTGTCTACCTCCGGTTTCAGACCAGACCAACAACACCTTGTCCCTCACACACTGTAATAGCTCCCATTGGTTGCTGACACATTGGTCCTGTCCAGAAACAAGTCATACCGCTTAGTGTGTACATTCATGTTCCTATAGAAACGTCTGGAGAGGGTCAGACACACAGATATGAATAACCTTTGTGAGTCTACGACAGCCACAAATGCAAAATGTATTCTGTACGTGGCTGTCAACAAGGCTTACTGCTTAGGGAACAGCTTCTTCAATGTTGTAGCGCAGAACAACAGTAATGATGGAATGGATTACAAAGGGAATCTGATTCCAATTAGTGGGTGCCAAATTAATTTCACTGTCCGTGGATTCAAAAACAAGAGCTGCATTGAAATTTATTTGGTCTGGTCTTTGTCAAAATGTGCCAAAAACAGTCCTCTCTCTGCAATTTTCATGCTCCATGTGTAGCTTTCAGTTTTGGGGATTTTTTAAAAGATGGATACTTACAAGAAAATGTAAACAATAGGGCTATTGTTGTTACTATTTAAAATACATTTGAATGATATTTTTATCACAATATCTCAACAGGCTTGGGTGAGTCACTCAGGATGTGTCATCCTGCCAGTCTGCTCACCTTTTCATCACACACTCGCTCAACAAGGATGGGTCAGCCCAAACCTAGGAGCTTGGAGAGCACAATCTGAACTGACAAAAGGAGTTGCAATAATTCAACAATATATGACAGCCCTGTCCAACCATGCACCCCGGACAGATTTGAGCCAATTACCACAGTCTTGTTTGCAATGCCACACCTGTACTGCAGGACAGTTTCTTAAAAACATGTCAATATACATTATTTGGAACACCCATTTCACAACATACATAGTTTGGCATTTTAAATTATTGAGTTTACCCCCACCCAAAAAAGTATAAAAAATCTATTTTGTATTTGTTTTCACTTAAATTATCCTTAGCCCAAATTATAACCTCTGGGGACCAATAAGAATTACGTTTGATGCCCCTGTTCTTGTGGAATGTAGAACTGAAGAAGAAATGTTCTGTGTGTGTTGTATGTTGTCTTTACAAAACCAATGAAGAACAGGTATGAAATGGACAGGCCCTCAGCACACAGTTTAGAAGCACTGGAGTTTAGCACCCCCCAGTGGGCTGGTGCTGTCATAGGTCTGGGTGTGGTCACGGTCCAACTAACAGGACATTTAGACTCGTGGAGCCATTTCTTTCCTTCCAGACTCCTTACACATCAAAGCATTCAGTTGACACACAGAAAATAACAAACACCGCATAGCCGTGACACATTCAATGCACAATCAAACAAAGAATAATTAATAATACTTTAAAAAATAATAATTTAAATAACAAAAGTGGGAATGGAAACACAGGGGTGCATCTCAACATTCTGAAATCGATCCCTATATTTCAAATTGTAATCTTTCCTTTAACACAAAACACAACAGGAAAGGTGAAAGCAATATGGCTAGGACTGTTTTCAACCTCTCACCAATCCATTATATCAGTGCAGATGAAAAGAAGAAGACAAGAAGGGAACGCCACCTCAGACTCCAAATGACATCTCGCAATATCAAAGCAGCATTGTCATACAACCCCCAAAATCAATACATACTCATCAATACAACTTAATTATTGGTCAGTGGTCACTAATTTCTTCGTTCAGACAGGAGAAATGAAACAATCATTACTAGTAATAAATATACTTAAAATAATGGGTGGAGCTGGACAGCTTACGCATTCACTTCCTCTTCCTCATCGTCGTAGAGTGCAACATGCGAAAGGCGCGTCCAATGGGAAGGAACATGGAATAGAGCTGACTACACAACCCATGATCCTCATCTTTGTAGACTATTCGCTTGAGGATCATCATTCACACGTCTCCACCGGTGGCTTTCACACAGAGAGAAGTGTTGGCTGGTTGAAAAATGGCTCAATTCGATTGAGAGGATGTAGGGAGAGATAACACTGATGTTTGTGGTAGCACTGACAAGAGCAGAGCACGAAGTCCTCCTAGAGATATCCGTCATGATGGAAAACTTCTATCCATAGGAAGACAAGCTTGGATCAGAAAGGGACTGTTTGGGTGAGAGACTGGGAGAGATTGAGTGAGACAGTAGGGGACTGATTCAGCCTGAGGGGAACCATGGATGGAGTGTTCAATGAATGAATGATATGATAACTATTGCTGCATTTCTTTCTGCCACCTGGAAGACACAACACACGTTGTCCACCAGGAGGGTTGAACTTCCTCTTGCTGAACTTGCAGCACTCCAGAAGCAGGGTTCCCTTTGACTAACAAGTGAAGGACTAGACTATTCAACTCCAGCCCCGGGTGACTCAAATGCTTCTGTCGACTCTCTTCTTCTACACAGGGAATGTTTCACACTTGGGATGCCAGATGAGTCGAGTTTTCCAGCAGGTAGAAGACAGAAGGATCTTGTCATCAAGGACAGGCGATGAACAGAGCGGAGCTAGCGCGTCGTGGGACAGGGCCTGTGAATCTGAGTCGGTAAACTCACAGAAAAGGCACAGTGCTCTGTGTTGATCATTCATGCTGTTGAGAAGATGAAACTAGAAAAAGCAAGAACCAAAATAAATGTTTCCCGTTCATCTCCTCTTTGACAGAGGACAGTCTAGGAACGTCCGTCCAGCTTGCAAGAGGCTGGGTGCAATTCCCTCTGTGGCAATGAAAGTATTACGCTCGCAGTGTCCGAAATAATAACCACACAGAGACGGACGGAGGTTAGTGCTTCAGTCCATGCTTTAGTCCATCCAGCTCTATGTACATGATGCCACATCAGATGAAGCAAAGCCTTTAGGTTCAACTTGCACAATGCTTACAGAAACTCTCTCATTCAGAATTACATTTAAATACATAATCTTGTATCCCAGAGTCAGAAATCAGGTGTGTTACTGTAGGAGAGTTATTTGGAGTTCCAGCGGCTGGTGGTTGATGTGTAGATTCTGTTGTTTGTTCGGAGGAACACCCTCTAGGTGTTGGAGGTCATGAGAAAGCCAAGCGCAATCAAAGATAAAGCATAACATGTAATACCACTTGAATTACCATAATATTAGGACCGTGATGTTAAACATTCAATGATCCTTTTTGTTTTAAATATGTAATGACTATTCTACAAATTAAATATATTTGGTGTAATGCTGACACACTGAAATATACTAGAAAGCTTATTCTCAGCTCATCTCATGGCTGATTATTGCACGGCCAATTCTAGCTCCCCATTGCACTTAAATCCATCAGTTTCGACTCAACTGACATATGCTTGTTGTACTGTATATTTGGAAAGTTTAAGCAGCCACCACTAAAACCAAACAGCCATTTTTGTCAGAAGCCCCATGGTCACTGACTAGGCATTGTGCTAGTTGGGCCTCAGAGGTACTGAGCTCATTATAATGTGATGGACATTCAGCAAGAACAGGTGTTTTCTTTGTTCAAATAATATTCCTTCATCATGCCATGTTCATGTTCCTTATATCTGGATCTTAGTTCAGGAGATTTGGAAAGTTGTTTCGGTACTTTTGCATTCTGGAAAGATGCCACATGCCCATCTCAACGAACCAGTTGTGTCCATCCAGTGAACATGGCTCAACGTCAAGGTCAGGTCAATCTCCAGGGAGTTCAATGGTTGGAGGAGAAGGGGTTCAAAAGAATGTATTATGGGATGTGGTGTCAGATTGGCTTGTCAAGGGTCCAGAATGAGATCCAGCCACCCCTCACTGTGGTCGCTGAGGTAATGAGAGGCGTAGGATTTGAAAGAATATGGTCGGGCATTGTGGCATTTACAGTTATTTTTAAGAGGGGAGGAGTGCCTTTTGGTGTAGGAGTGCACAAGTGGGTAAGGGGGGTTTGGGCATATGGAATAGAGGGGGTTGAGAATGATCAGTTACTCCCAGTTACAGTTTCTGCTTCCCAGATACAATGTTGCTGTACAGCTCCTTGTGCATTTCAACGTAGCGCCCCCTGCTGGGTTCCAGGAAGTACAGTTTGTCTGATACCGCACTGGGGTTGAAACCCTCCCGTCGCATTTCTGTTTTCTGAAACTTATAGGTGCCTGAGGGAGGGAAGTTAGAAAAGAACAAGAGAAGAGAGACAAAGAAGAAAAGATTACAGACCAGGCTACTCCCGTATTCACAAACAGACTTAGAGTATGAGCGCTGATCCGGGATCTTAGGTTATACTCAATGCACTGATTTTGTTCAATATGTAAAGGTGAATTTCCCCTCAAAACATTACACCCGCTAGTTCATTTTAAATGGGATGTGAAAATGAGTTTCGGAAGAAGTCGAGGCCCTGTGACTTCACCGACTGGACCCACCTGTCTTGTTGACCTCGTTGAGGAAGCGCAGGAAGACGGGTCTCGCATAAGGCGGCAGGGCTTTCTCCAGATCTTTTCCAAATTTCTCCAGGTCTGTAGATCGCACTGGATCTGCTATAGCCGCCATCCCAGCCTTCCCCTCTGCCCCTGAGATAACAAAAACATGTCTTCAGTTTATTTCAGGCATAAAATAGTACAGGCATTTCCTTAACCTGGATGTAACCCCTGAGGTACAACATCTGCCAATCCTGTTCTGTAGGTTCTCTAAACACTTTTGTGACCTAATTGTGTGAACAGCCAAGGAGCAGAGGGGCCTTAGACCCAAGAACAGGAGTGGAGGAAGACCCTACAGCAGCAGGTGCCGCACATTAAGTTAGGGGTCTTACGTGAGAAAAAGAGACAAAAACAATACTAAAGCCAGACAGGCAGGGAAGGAGTTACGTCTCTATACAAACGTGTTAATTTCTAATTTTCTTGTTTAGATATTAAGCATTCCCAGGGAAGCTAGGATTTTCATTTGTCATATTTGACCAAGGCCACTGGCCACGTAATTGATAAATCCCACGGTTAATGAATCCCCCTTGTGTCAAGCCAATTTCTCTCACCTATCCTGTTAATCTGTGACAAGTATTTGGAAGGCTCACACTTGAATTAGCTAATTATTAGAATCAGTTCTTAGATTAGATTTGGAGAGTGTAGCTCTGAAGTGGAAGATACATAATTCACATGTTACAATAGTAAAGAGACCCATGGATTTACTTTAGAGGAAAGCATTTTTTTTAGCAGTGACATCACAGGTCACACATTCCTAAATATGTCCGTACTAGTGATGGACATTCCCGGCTTCATTACTGTTCTTCAAGCAGGAGGATCAAGCTGTCAACACATACTCAGAATTTACTTTGCAAAATAACAGCTGTCACTTAAATTTGACATATTGCAATGCATTTACTTTTATTTGGAAATAAAAAATCTAACTGCTGCCAGCACAATATATTGCTGCAAGAAGAAAGGCAATTATGTCTTGAATGCCAATCATAATTTTTTTAAATGCATTTCAATGTGTCAAATATCAGTGACAGCTTTTAATTTGCAAAGTAAATTCTGAGTTTGTGTTGACAGCTTGATCCTCCTAAAAATGTTTATTCTCCCTTCCCCTGAACCGTAAGCCCAGTTTTTTTGTGAAATACACAATACCTTCAGAATGACTGTCCTCTTTGGTAAAGATGAGCCAATTAAAAGATTAGAAAATAATTCATTGTTTTTCCATCGGCTTAATTTTACAGTAAAAATATAAGAAAATTATTTCAAATTATTTGTTCCTCTTGGTAATTGTGGTCCTAATGTTTTGTACGAAACCATTTAGGTTCATAGCAGTACTGCACAAAAGAGAAGAAACAAGTGTTACTTGTCTCAAAAAAACTGTCATAAAGCTCTGGAAAAATTATAATAAATATAGGAATACATATTAAGGTAATTTATTATAAATATAGGCACCACTTTCAAGTGATGGATGAATACAAGTGTTGGTAGTTAGGTAGTTGTTTGATAGTTATTGGCTAGGAATCTCTCATTTTAAATACATTTATTCTGCTATTCTCTTTGCAAACACTGGTGTTCTTTAGAAACCATCTTCAATAATAAAATAAATACATTTATAAATCTGACTATACATGTATTAAAGGACCATTCCTTAGATGTTTAAAGAAAAACACAGTTTCACCACCCTCTTGCGAAAATATAAAAATGTATTTAAAAAAACGTATGGACAAAAACTATTGGTGTTGCCGTACCTGGGACCTCCACTCCATAGACCACCACATCCTTCATGTCCAACAAACGACTCAGAGTTCCTTCCACCTCTGTGGTCGAGACGTTCTCTCCCTTCCAACGGAAAGTGTCTCCAGTGCGATCCTTAAAGTACATGTAACCAAACTGGTCCATGATGAGAACATCGCCTGGAGCGGGGAGAAGAAATTGTTTTAAACAGTTTGGGATCATCTTTTCTAGTCAGGACTGTCAAGGTTAGTAAGACCATGGTTTTTTAGAGAGATCTGTAAAACAGGCAGCTGGAATATGAATGGACCACAGGTGAATTGGTAAACAGGATCTCGCCCACTCAGCAACAGCAGTAGACATTGTGTAAAAAGCTGGTACTTAAACCTGGACTATTCAGAACATTTTCCAGGTCCCAATTTAATAAAAAAACAATGTTAGGTTTGAATGAATGTTCCAGTTGTGGTTAGAGTGTAAATTATGATAAACTATTAATTGGGGGTATATTTCGGATTAAGGTTAGGACAAGCAAAAACAGGATTTTTGATAGCTAAAATCAAGTATGTGTTTGTGAAGTATAGAAGCCTGTCACCTGAGAGATAGGCCATGTCTCCCTTCTTGAAGACGCTGCTAGCAATCTTCTTGTTGGTAGCTCCTTCGTTTACATAGCCATCAAACCTTCTGAGGGGATCATTCTGGATGATCCTACCCACCAGCTGCCCAGGCTCACCTACACAGACAGAATAGTAGTTACTGTACTATCAGTGGCATAGTAGAACTAAGCCCAAGTGGGTCATTCCTGAATACTTGCACAGCGTGAGACAGAATCATGGAGAAGAGTTCCAAATCAGTTTTTCTAACCAAACTTTCGGTTTAGGAGAATGCAGGTTCATTGAAAAGAATGGGTTTCTCTGCTGCAGTACTGTTCTTGCACATATTTTGTGAATGGCCCTTTAGAAGAGGCTTGGTGAAACCGAAATGCACACTATTATAACACTGACAGTTTTTTGGGGCGGGGACCAATGTCTTCTAAATGTGTGAATATACACTGTGTGCAGAAATATTAGGCAAGTTGTATTCTTGAGGAATAATTTTAATATTGAACAACTACAGTACCCTCGGTCAATCCAATTCAAACGTGAATAGTTAAGAAAGTAAAAGTGAGGTTTGGCTTTCTTTGGAGAATCTGTGTGCACAATTATTGGGCAACTATTAGTGTGCAGAATAATTATGCAACTAAATGAAAAGTTTCCCATCTCACTGTTAAAGTGAGAATAATACACAAATAACAAAAAATCTACAAATAAACATTTCTGCAAAACAAATCAGTGTCCAATATAGCCACCCGTATTTTTATAGCTACATTGTGTATTTTTGGAGTTGATTCTTAGCAAAAACCCTGTTGTTATTTGAAAAATATGTGCTCATTCATGTGTAATAACTTCCACCAACTAATCAAAGTATTCTCGTAAGCGTAGAAACTTTAAATCAGAATACACACAAGGAAGTCACTCGAATTGCGGCCGCCATGTTACGCCTCCATTTTTACAACACATTAGCCAATGAGGGACAAACCTGGAAATTCAAGTTCTGCCTTTCGTGCTTTTGCACTCATTGGCACCATAACGAAAGCCAGGGGGAGATTACTCATGACTGCTGGCAGATTTGAAAGCCTGTTGAACATGGAGGATCACGCCTATTCTCGGGGACATGTTGTGGCAGCGCTGGCCCTAGCTATTGGTCGGAGAATCGGCGCAGCGGGGGCGGTATTACACTCAATATATCACACCATTGTGACGATAAGAGAGCTGAGCCAGAAGGCAAAGCTCTCAATATACCGGGCAGTCTTTCTTCCTACCCTCACCTATGGTCATGAAGGCTGGTTCACGAGCGAAAGAACGAGATCCAGGGTACAAGCGGACGAAATGGGTTTCCTCAGGAGGGTGGCGGGCGTCTCCATTAGAGTTAGGGTGAGAAGCTCAGTCATCCGTGAGGATCTCAGAGAAAATCCTTAGTACTTCGTCATAGTGTGTACTGGAAGGATTGTCGAGATATCATAAGTTTCCCTGTTATACCAGTAACGGTATAAGCCTTACAGGTTATCCTTGATTTTTTAAGGTATAGCTTGTTTTTCTGCAAAGTTCCTATCAGGCGTTCTGTTGCTAAACAGACATGGTGGCGTGATTTTGTCAGTATGAAGAGAACTACAATGAGTTCCTGCTTTGTCCAAGTTCCGGCCTCACAGCATTTCTTTTACAAGGCCGTTCTCACGACAATGTTGCTCCATAACACTGGATGGTAACCAAGACTTTGCAGAGTAAAGGAATTTTTTGATGTGCTTTAATATTCTGATATCTGACGGTACATGTTTGAGCCAGAGGACTAAGGCTATGTTTAGATGGAAATGATCTTAAGGGAAGATGCAAAAGTGGTGTTGCGTTATCACTTTTAATTCCGCGTTTAGACTAGCATTTTGGGGGGGAAATCTGCATGCATAGGGTGATGCAAGAGTGTGTGTAATTCTATGTAGTATGCACTCCAGGCGGCTAGGTGGTAGTGTGAAGCACTGCCACACAACACCACCAAGTCTGCGCACCTGCGTACAACCTTCCTTCTATTTCTCTCCCTGGTATCTTTGGACATCCAAAGGTTTTACGCATGCATGGTCATCAACTACTCCTTACACAAAGATGTCCCACCATTGACTGATTCTCCCAGGTCTCGTCCAAAGCTGTCTGGTTTGCCTCCGACAAATTGGTGCATCAACAAATTAATGCAACTTCTCTGATCAGTAATTCTATCTGTGAATATTTCATACAACTGCTGAAAAGACTTGTATGTTTATCAGAGCCTCTGGGGCAACTTGAAGGTCCGACGCAAATCAGGCTCAACTATAACTATATCTCACTTCATTAGAGAGCAATACATTGGAAAATTTTGTTTCTGAATCTAGCTTCACGAGTTTTGGTGTATTTTCTTTGTGCGCTTTCGCGCTGCCATCCATTGTATGAAACAGTAATTAAAATTGTAACAAAACAGATACTGGACTCCTTAAACATTTTGTATTTTCTGTTTAGTTTGTATATCAGTTTATTTCTATTTCCAATGCATTGCATTGTAGAGTTTAGTTATTACTTGTTATTATGGTTTATCGTTTCATGTCACTTTAAGGACTGGTGACACCTTTCTTTAGTTTGACCATTGCTAGGATAGCTTTAGTTAGGTTTGTATCTTGTAGATCTGGTCATCAAAGACGTTACAGCCATGTTAAGTTAGGGAGTAGTCCTATATATATGGTGGCCAAACTGGAGAGGTGTCGGGCATTGTTATTCTGTCTATGTGATGATCTGTTCGTTGTGTGAGACGGTTGTCCGGGTGCTACTATTTTAAATTGTGAAAAGTGTGTTGTTGAAGTTTGGAAATTTATGCACTAAGTTTGCTTTGAAGTCTGAACCTTGTGGTATTTCAAGTGCAGACTGATACAGAAGCAGCTGAGTGGACCGCGTAATGTACTCTCAGTTGTTCCTGAACGCATTGGCAGGCAGACCATTGTATATTACATAAATCATCTATTGTAATATTTGTACATACTATATTATGAAACTGATTTACTGTTGAATATTTCTTTAACAAATGTTTACTTTGCCTTTATACATGCTCTGTCATCCTAACAGTTTATCTTAGTTCTCAAACAAAACTGAAAACTAACTTTAGGTATGTAAACATGTAACTACACCCAGCAAACACAGGATGTTCTAAAGATATTCAGGGGACCATGTCACAACCTCCTGATGTACCGGTGATGTTCTCAATTCACAGTTGTGTTTGTATGGTAATTTAGGTATATGTGTACATGACATACCATGAGGGGCAGTAGGCAGTATTTAGATAATTAGTCAAATTCATGAAACTGGCAACCCCATTCATGTAAGGGATGGCATGATGGGTGTATTGGTGTCCAATGTGAGTATAGCTATAAATGCAAAATAGATGTGGATGTAACTCTACATAAACAGTGGAAAGGTGGAAGGCATTCAGGATTTTGTTTGCATATTATAAGGCTGGGTGACGAACCAGGTTTGCAGGGGATGCACACTCCATCAGGGCCTCTGATCAGCTCCATTGTCTCCTCGTTCACCTTCACCAGTCTGATGGGGTAGATGAAGGGCAGGATCTGGCTGTTGAAGCCACACGCTCCCGTCTGTAACAGAGAGGCAGGAATTTATCATCGATGTCAAGGGAACCGTGACGAACTTCACAGAACGGCACCGCAACCCACTCACACTGTTCATCAAACAGCTTTACGTGTGTATTCTTCATACAGAACATCGATAGAGAAAGTCTGAATGCAATTGAAATTGACAAGGGCAATGCCACTCTGGGTTTTACTTCTAACAATCCAGCAACATTTAATAAACTGCCCTTTGTGAGCTTCCTAAAGCTTTGTGAGAAACAAAATGTCTTCCTGCCGTCTCACCATATTGTTGAAGTTACCCAGGCTGCAGTTGCATTCTGTAGCTCCGTAGAACTCAGCTATCTGTGACACGTTGAAGCGGGAAGTGAACTCCTCCCAGATGGATTGGCGCAGGCCGTTTCCCAGGGCCATGCGGACCTTGTGTTTCTGCTCAATGTCCTTTACTGGCTGATTCAACAGGTACCGGCAGATCTCCCCTATGTACTGGACAATCTAGGTAAGACAAAGACAGTCAGTCGGCCAATCAGCAACTTATTTTAATAATGCTATAATGTTTCCAGAATTCTGTGCCGTGCCTTTAGCTAAGAGCTTAAGCAAATCAGGTCCCATCAGCTACTGATCTAGATACAGTTGTGCTCATACTGATGTAGATAGAGTTGTGCTCATACTGATGTAGATAGAGTTGTGCTCATACTGATCTAGATAGAGTTGTGCTCATACTGATCTAGATAGAGTTGTGCTCATACTGATGTAGATAGAGTTGTACTTATACTGATCTAGATAGAGTTGTGCTCATACTGATCTAGATAGAGTTGGGCTCATACTGATCTAGATAGAGTTGGGCTCATACTGATCTAGATAGAGTTGGGCTCATA
>JACXGM010001023.1:13823-28095 GCA_016801145.1 Umbra pygmaea | reverse complement strand
GGAAGTGACATGATGTGTTTGCACAGAGGCTGTTGGCTAGAGTGGAGGCGCGAGAACTTCAAACTGCAGAAACATGCACGAGAGAAAGAGAGTGGCGAGTATAGCACAGAGAGATGTGGAGCAGGTATATAAGGTGTTAGTGGTGTTTACAGCCCCAACAGGTAAGGAGTTACACCCGATCACACTCACTGTGGCAATCAAGACACAGGTTGGGAGGGTGAAAGATGCAAGGTGTTTGGGTGGTGGTAGGGTTCTTATTGTGTTGGATAGTGAAACAAAGGGATACATTACTGAAGATGGAGGTGTTAAATGGGGGTAAGGTGAAATTTCAGGTGCCTGAGAGTGCAGTGAAGGTGAGAGGGGTGATCACGGGGGGGTTGTGCTGGAAGCGAGACGGCTGAGCAGTAGTTCGATGGGGGAAGAGAAGGTGAGTCCGACAGTGTTGGTGGAGTTTGGAGGGCTGTTGCCAAGTAGGGTGCACATTGGGTTTCTTGGTTGTTATGTGAGGGAATATGTGCCACCACCACTGCAATGTTTTAAATGCCAGCGTATGGGCATGTGGCTGCTGTGTACAGAGGGCTGGGGAGGTGTGCTAGGTGTGTTGGCCCGCATGAGTATGGCAAGTGTGGGGAAGGGGAGAAGGTGAGGTGTTGTAATTGTGGTGGGGAGCACAGTGCGTTTGGGTGGGGTGTACAATGCAGAAGAAGGCAGCAGAGGCTCAGCGGGTTAAGGTGGTGGATAAGGTCACTTATGCTAAAGCGGTGTGGAGAGGGGGGGCCTTGGGTGGGTGTGCTGGTGGATACGGGGCGGGGTGCAGGTCTGGTGGCAGAGAAAGGTCTGGGTGTTCACAAGGTGGTTTTATCTGAGACGTGTTAACATGAGTGCGTGGTGGGTAAGGAATCTTTGGTGGTGGACAGGATTTTTTGTGTTTATTTGTAGTGTTGTAAATATCAGTGATCACGTAAAGAAAATGTGCTCAGACAGACGTAGTGGTGTGTGTTGCTAGGGAGTATATGGGTATTAATGACATTATGGGGGTGATGATTCACGAAGTGTTGGCTGGGTCACCGTGTGATGGGGTTGAGCACCTGCACTCTTAGGATGGTGTTTGTGGTCCTTCAATGGAATGCAAGGAGTTTTGTGGCTAATAGACAGGAGTTTAAGAAGTTTGTGTACGGTTTGGATGTGGTGCCTGATGTGGTGTGTGTACAGGAAACATGGCTTTAACCGAGTTTGGACTTCAGGTCAGTCAGGTGTGATAGAGTGGAGGGCACGGGTGGGGGTTGTGCTAGGTTTGTCAAGGTGAGGGTGGATTATTGACAGGTGGACATTCAGGTCTTGGATTGTGTGGGCATAGAGGTTATGGGTCTTAGGGAGAATATAGGGATTGTTATTATTATAACCTCCGTGAGCAGCTGGTGTTGGAAAGTTTGGATGAAGTTGATAGGAGGTGCAGTGCTGGTAAGGTGATGTGGTGTTGGGACTTTGATGCTCATAACGTGGTGTGGGGGAGTGTGAGGTCAGATGGTAATGGTAGGACGGTGGAGGACTGAATGGGGTGTCGTGGGCAGGTGTGTATGAATGATGGGAGGGGCACTAGGATTTTGTAAGGGGGACGGAATTATGTTTAGATTTGTGTGTGTGTGTGTGTGTGTGTGGTAGATTGGTGTGTGTGGTAACTCTGTTGGCACAATCTTGCACCCGGCGCATCGCAGTGTAACGCCCGAACGCAAGTGTCTTTGCTAGTTTAAGACCGACGCCCGTCTGGTGCCCGCATCATTTAAATAGCAAATGCACCTGCACCCATATTTGTGCCCATGGGCGTGCTGGTCAAACAGGGAGGTGTGTTCAGAATAATTCTGGATGTATTGCTCTCTTGAGGCATCGGTAAAGTGATCGCGCCATTGACCATCAAAAACCTGTCAATGGCGCAGCATGTCATTGTTATTTTAACAGCAAATTAGTCAAATGCACCTAGGCGTGTGAACAGCACGTGCACACTATGCTTGTTGCACACACACAGGGAAGCGCAGCAGCACACAAACATATTACAAATAACAATATTACGGTGCAAATTCGCCATCATAATAGCAATGCGTGAAAGTTACAAAGGTGCCTGGCTCTTAAAGGGAATGGGAGATGAATCTCTGATTGGTTTATTGTATGGTACCCCCCAAAACACACCTATGAATTAATGAAGACACTTAGTACAACCCTTTTAGACTCATTTTTCCACCGTCAAACTAGCAAGAGTGGATTTGGACACGCCCAAAGCGCACTTGCGCCATGAGCTTCACCACATGCACTTAGATTGTTAAAATAGGGCCCTGTGTGTGAAAGCTATGTGTGTGTGTGTGTGTGTGTGTGTGTGTGTGTGTGTGGGGGGGGTGTCTCACCGTGCAGTTGTACTTGGCACAGTCGTCCCAAAACCGGGAGGCAGAGAACTTCTTCCTGATGACCACCGTCATGCCATGGATCAAACACTGCCCCACTCCCACTATGTTACCTGAAGAAGACCGGTGGCAGGGTATCAGAGGGAACACACAAAGCCTACTCTAAAGAACAGACAGACAGCAATGTTACCTGCGGAGTGGTAGAGTGGAAGGCAATCATACAGCACATCGTCAGATGTCATCCCGAAGCCATAGTACACCAACGCTGCCATGCGGTAGTACCTAGAACCAGCACCGGTAGGAAAGAGAGACAATTAAAAGAGAGGATAAGAGACACAGGAAAGAGAGTGAGGGAGAGAGGCGTTGACACCACTGACATCCAGTTTGAACTCCATTATGTTTATAATTCATGAGGCCACCCTCCCACTGAACAGGATCGAATGCCACCTCCCTGGTTGTAGCGCCAGAGACCATCCATCCTACCTGCTGACTGCCTACCTGCTGTGAACCACAATGGCAGCTTTGGGCATCCCAGTGGTTCCGGATGTGTAGATATAAAACAAACGATCTGAAAAACAACGGTGATGAATCAATAAACACAAAACGGACCCACACAATACCATGCACACGAAAGGTAGAGAAACCAGCCAAGCAATGGTCTTCATTGATCTTCCTAGTACCAGCAATGAAATTGATGATCACAAAAGAGCAAATGCCACACTTCAGACAGGCTCAAATGCTCAAAGCTGAAAGCAAATTCAATACGGCCAGGTTTTGACTCCTAATACACTGTGACTGGGTGGATTTGTCTGTCTGTCTGTATGACTGACTGACCTGTGAAGCATCGGTCTGGCCGACTGGGCAGGTGGCTGGGGCAGGCAGCCAGCAGAGGCTCCAGGCATTCGGTCCCAACAGGGACACTCTTGGAATCCAAGTCCCCAGAACACAGCATCTGTACAGTCTTCCCCATGGAACTGTGGACCTCACACACGGCTGGTGCAAGCAGAGAGAGTCGAGGTGTAATTAAAGGTCAGAATGAGAGATAGAAAGCAAGAGACACAAATATAACAGGTCTACCCAGACCTCACTCTGTCTGTAGGAAACTCTGCTGACCGCATTTAGGTTGACGTTGAGTGATGCAGGTTTTTGTTCATTACTTCTATACGAAATTGCAAAAGATAGATGTGTTGAAAATAAACGCTGTAACATTCCATGCAACTTCACGGTGAGTCTGGTTTCATTCTTGTGCCTACAATATCACTAACAAGGTTGAAACTATTACACAATCATGAATGATGTACGAAAATCGAATCAATAGTAGTTCAAGACTAAAAAGCATTTTAAGTGGAGAATCTTACTAAGACTTCTATGTTCAAGTAGATAATATGTGTGGTCCAGTGTTCTGAGCCGCTGCCACTGGGCAACACATATTGTTGCACTACGTGTTCAAATCATCACATGGCTCTTTCAGTGAAACGCTCTCTCCTCTGATTGATTTTATGGTCAACAAAATTCCCCTTTCTGTTCCTCACCTTCAGTCAGCTCGCTGCCAAATACCACAGCTTTAGCATTTGAGATGGTGACGCAGTGCACAAGGGCTTCCAGTCTCAGGTTGAAGTTTATCAGGGCAGCCTCCACACCGATCTTGGCCATGCCCAGCCAGAGGCCCACATACTGGGAGCGGTTCTCCATGAAGAGAGCCACTACATCTCCTTCCACAAAGCCTCTCTGGAGCAGCAGGTTGGCCACACGGTTTGAGTATTCGTCCAGCTCTCGGAAAGACCACTTCTCGCCTGTGCCCTCGAAGATGAGTGCCGTCTTGTCCCCGTAGCGACGCACAGTCTCTGCAAAGATTTTGGGGATAGTGTTCCGTTCCCTCAAGTGGCGCTTGACGTTCCATTTCACCTTGAGGAGCACGCCGGCAGCGCTGTGAGGGACATGGAAGAGAAGGATGTGGTGTAAATTTGCAGACGACAAAACATAAATAGGAACTTAGATAAGATAATTGTAAACACTATAATTATGAATAGAAAGAAACAGATTGAAAAAAAGAATGAATACATGGACTCTTGTGCTGTACATATTTAGCAGTCCTCAATACCCAGATCACTATACAGTATTTAGTTTCTATTCATATCACGTTTTTTAAAACCTATCCACCAACCCATCTCAAAAGTCTACTTCACTTTTATTGTTTAAGTTTTCTAAGCTCCATTCACCTGACAACCATGATTAAGCCACCACAAAAGGTCAAGGCAAATGTCTTACAAAAAATTACTTTGATATTGCTTCATCTCCAAGTAAAAAGTTAAGAAAACATGTTTAACATGTTTTGAGAAAAGTTAAAGAGAGATTGACAAACCAGGTGTGGGTATGACTCAACCCAAGAAGCTCAGCCCACTCAATAAAATGTAGAACATAGTAAGCTTCTAGAGCCAGACCGATAAAGGATTTTTAAGGCAGATACGATACAAATATTTGGTGATTTAAAAATCTGATATTCCGATATATTGGCCGATATATCTTTAAAAAAATCCAGAAGTAAACAAACATATTTCCCTAACAATAGTTCTTTGTTGGTATTTATGAGACCTCACTAAAATAAGATGAGAATCCAGTTTAAAAATAAACTTGTTTGAACTTGAGATATGAAACTTAAAATCCTTTGAACAAAAACACAACAACAAAAAAAATTATCAGTATTAATAGACTTAATAGCTTCATAAATATAATTTTGAACAAGACTGGAAAAAAATATTCTGTTAAGTTCTATAAATTCTGATAAAAAACAACAACAGCAAAATATAACTACACACATTATATGAGGTAGTGTACTGAATAGGTCAGTCCTCAATAGCTCCAGTCCAGCAGACGCAGGTTTTTATTTTATTATTTTAATATTAATTTATCAGCCAATATTAATTTACCAGGCTCTATAAGCTTCATTAAATTAGATGCCAATTTCTCAACTATTATAAAAGAAAGATTCAGTTAAGACAACACCCAATTTGCGCATGGAATTATAAAACTTGTGCAAGTGTTTGGCAAAAACACACACGTATCCATTTGAAAACTTTAAAACGTATTAGCAAAACAGGTGCATGAAAGATTCAAGTTACAATATCTTGGTGGGTTCCACGGGACAAAGTCTAAATTTCCCACAATCAATAAAAAATGGTGGTCTTGAGGGTAGGCCTTGCAAAACAGCTTTTTCTTGTATGTTTTTTTTCTTGCTACAATAGTAGCAGTTTTATTCTTTGAATACATAATCTATGAAGGTCCATCCAGGTTTGAGGTAAAACGGAATTCATTTCTTTGTGTTGAGTCATATAAAAGCAGCAGCTTGATTCTTAATGGTGAGTCACTCAGGGGTATAGGGCGTCTATCAAGCCTTTAACTACTTCCTCTTTCATCACAGAACAGTGTGGTAGGGGGAAGGGATACAGAGCCATAGCTCATCAGTCCAACAGCACTGGTGAACCTTTACCCACTAGCCACTATTGTGCCAACCTGAAATGTACCGTGCTGTCTTTTAATAAGACCCTTCCAACACACTTCTAGAAACCAAGCTCGACAGCAGAACTGGCTTCAAATACATGCTTATTTCAGTTTTTTAAATTACAAATGTTCAACAAGATTTATATTTGAGAATACATAACCAGAAACATTACCTTTTACTTCAAGACTTGAATGGTTACATGTAATAAAACAATATTTTTATTAAAAATATTTTTTTTATAAGACTATTTTAATCTTGAGAATAGCAAAGAAAAACAACTGAAAGTAGTAACTCAAGATGGATTTGTTATTTAGCACCACTACATTCCTTTGTTTGTTGAAGCATGAAGGTCTACCTGTACTGTTACTATTTCAAACACTTGGGTTAACTGCGTGACTGTATGAGTCAGGGTATTTGAAATATTTCTAATACTTCCCAAGAGTACATTTGAATCCCACTACTTGTCTTTCCAAAAACAATATAACTAAATACTGACAATGAATGTACCTGTACAGTATATTAGGCAAGGCAAGTTTATTTATATAGCACATTTCATACACAATGGCAATTCAAGGTGCTTTACATGACAAAAATTATTTTGAAAAATGACAATTATTTGGATTTTGGATTCAGTATCACTAGGGCTGTAAATTTGCTGACGATGAATTATCACACAAATAATTGCGATTAACAATTTAATTGTCAATTTTTTATTTTAGGCCAATATCCTTATTTACATGCACAGGCAATCCTCTTCTTCGCATGCTAAGTCGTTTTGTTTTGAAGAGCTGCATCTATGACAAGGCTATATAAATCATAATACTGTTAACATGTGCTATCAGTTCCAGTCATTATTCTATTTAGACATTGAAAGCACTATTATTAAGCCAGCCACAATAGCCTTAAGCCACAGTAATGTGTGTATATACAGTACACAGTGATGCCGGTTACTCTAATCTGAACACTTTTTTCAGAAATTAGTAATCTAACGTGTTACTATTTCTAAACCAGTAATCAGATTAAAGTTACTTATCCAAGTCACTGTGTGTTACTTTTTTTGTAATTTTCCTTAAAAATATATATTTTTGCCTTCTTCTTGCTTCTAGGGGAGTGAAGTCACATATGCGACAAGTCATGTTTTCAGTATGAGTACAGTCAGAGCCGGGGCTAGCTATAGGCAAGAACCGTTCGCCTGGCTATTATGTTAAAAATAATTTTATAGTTTCATTTATAAATTTATATTTACTTTTCTATAAAAAACAATTATTTATGTTAAGTGGGTTCAAGAAAGACTGTCTTTATTTTATTTTTATAACAACATGTATTTTTTCAGGAAATAGTTTTTAAGTTACTAAATTAAAATACATTGTTGATGTTACTGTTAAAAATGCACTTTCAATAAAGTGAGTGGCAAAACCGGTTGTAATTTGTATGTTGAGGTGGTGAGGGTGCTGTTGGCAGCTACTGAATGTAAATAATAAAGTAACTTGTAATCTAACGCAGTTCCTCTTAGTTACGTTTTCAAAGTAAAATATTTTTTTTTAAATATTACACTACACTGCGTTCCAAATTATTATGCAATTTGGAATTAAGCGTCATAAACGTTACATATTATGTTTTTCAATAAAACTCACTCATGGATGGTATTGTGACTCCGGGCTCTTTGGATCACTGAAATCAATCTCAGATATCTGTGATAATCAGTTTGCCAGGTGAGCCCAATTAAAGGAAAACTAATTATTATCCACATTATTAGGCAGGCCACAGGTTTCAAGCAATATGGGAAAGAAAAAGGATCTCTCTGCTGCGGAAAAGCGTCAAATAGTGCAATGCCTTGGAAAAGGTATGAAAACATTAGATATTTCAGGAAAACGTAAGCGTGATCATCGTACCATGAAGAGATTTGTGGCTGATTCAGAGCACAGACAGGTTCATGCAGATAAAGGCATAATGAGGAAGGTTACTGCCAGACAAATTCATCAGATTAAGAGAGCAGCTGCTAAAATGCAATTACAAAGCAGCAAACAGGTATTTGAAGCTGCTGGTGCCTCTGGAGTTTCGCGATCCTCAAGGTGTAGGATCCTCCAGAGGCTTGCAGTTGTGCATAAACCTACTATTCGGCCATCCCTAACCAATGCTCACAAGCAGAAACGGTTTCAATGGGCCCAGAAATACATGAAGACTAATTTCAAAACAGTCTGGTTTGCCGTGCAACCCTGGATGGTCCAGATGGATGGAGTAGTGGATGGTTGGTGGATGGCCACCATGTCCCAATTAGGCTGTGACGTCAGCAAGGAGTCATGTTTTGGGACAGAGTCATGGGGAGGAAGCTGGTAGGCCCCTTTAGGGTCACTGAAGTTGTGAAAATGACCTCGACAAAGTATATAGAGTTTCTGACTGACCACTTTCTTCCATGGTATAAAAGGAAGAACAGTGCCTTCCATAGCAAAATCTTCTTAACACATGACAATGCACCATCTCATGCTGCAAAGAATACCTCTGTGTCATTGGCTGCTATGGGCATAAAATGAGAGAAACTCATGGTGTGGCCCCCATCCTCCCCTGACCCCAACCCTATTCAGAACCTTTGGAGCATCCTCAAGCAAAAGATCTATGCGGGTGGGAGGCAGTTCGCGTCAAAAAAAGAAACTCTCCATAAACTCACAAGTTCAATGGATGAGGAATTGTGAAAATGATATCAATTAAGGGGTCCTATGTTAACATGTAACTTGCCCTGTTAAGATGTGTTTGATTGAAATAGCTTTTGATTTATTTCAGTAAATTTGACAAATTCAACAAATGACCATTTTCAGTTGTTTACAACCTATAAAATGTATTGAAACTCTGTTGTGCATAATAATTTGGAACAGTGCATTTAGATTTTTTTTAAATACTGTTTTCATTGGGTGGTTTGTTTAATGACTTTTAACTTATACCTTAACGGTTGGTGAGTTCAAAATTATACTGACTGTCATTTGCATCAACTATTTAGGAAAATCTGTGTAAAATATAATTTGCCTATTAATTTGGAACGTGGTGTTAATGATATTACAACATTGTTAAATAATTATTTACCATATTTAACAACATTCTAATATTTTATACATTCTTATATTTGTTCCAATTTTTTTTTGATTTACATTACTTTCATGGCACAGCTAGATATCCACTGTTCCGGCTAATGGCTACTGTGACTACGCTCTTATAGCTACTTGACAAAAGCCTCCTCAATGTAAGGGTGGGCGATACTGCAAAATATGGGTTTGATCCGATATCAAGTAATACAGGGCCAGTATCGCTGATATTGATACTGATACCGATACTTTTTATTATTAAAAGCAGCTTATGTACTCAGTAGTGTATCATGATTTATGAAGTATTTGCCAACAGCATAGCGCCCTGTATTACACTGCTGGTTTGCTTCTTAAGCTAAGCAGGGTCAGGCCTGGTTAGTCCCTGGATGGCAAACCAATGCTGCTGGAAGTGGTGTTGGAGGGCCAGTAGGGGGCACTCTTCCCTTTGGTCTAAAGATCATTCCCAACGCCCCAAAGCAGTGATGGGGACATCTGCTCTGCGTAGGGTGCCGTCTTTCCGATGGGACATTAAAAGGGTGTTCTGACTCTGTGGTCACTAAAGGTCCCCTGGCACTATTCACAAGAGTAGGGGTATTAACCCCGGTGTCATGGCCAAATTCCCAACCAGGCCTCATTTCAATCATGGCTGCCTACTAATCCCCCACATTCCTAATTTGCATAAAGTTGTATGCAAAAGTTTAGGCACCCCTGACAATTTCCATGATTTTCATTTATAAATTACTGGGTGTCTGGACCAGCAATTTCATTTTGATCTATCAAATAACTGAAGGAGACAGTACTATTTCGGTAGTGAAACGAGGTTCATTGGATTAACAAAAATGTGCAATATGCATCAAAACGAAATTAAACTGGTGCAGCAAAGGTGAGAGGGGTGATCACGGGTGTTCCAGAAGATCTGTCCATGGCAGAGCTTAAAGAGGTGGTGACAGGAGGTGTAGTGTTGGAAGTGAGACGGTAGGGCATTGAAGAAGGTAAGTCTGATGGTATTGTTGGAGTTTGGAGGGCCGTTGCAAAGTAGGGTGCATGTTGGGTATCTTAGTTTTTATGTGAGGGAATATGTGCCACCTCCGCTATGGTGTTTTAAATGCCAGCATATAGGGCATGTGGCTGCGGTGTGCAGACGGCAGGGTCAATGTGCTAGGTGTGGGGGTCCACATGAGTATGGCAAGTGTAGGGAACAAGGTGATGTGTTGTAATTGTGGTGGGGAGCACAGTGCTGCGTTTGGGGGTGTATGGTTCAGAAGTGGGCAGCAGAGGCACAGCAGGTTAAGGTGGTGGATAAGGTCACTTATGCTGAAGCGGTGTGGAGAGTGGGGGGCCTTGGGTTGGGTGTGCTGGTGGATACGGGGCGGGGTGCAGGGCCCGGTGTCGGAGGAAGGTATGGGTGTTCACAAGGTGATGTTGTCTGAAACGTGTAAACATGAGTGTGTGGTTGGTAAGAATACATTGGTGGTGGACAGGGTTGAGTTTCTGGCGTTTCAATGTAGTGTGGTGAATATCTGTAGTTAGGTTAAGGGAAGGAATGCTAGGATAGAAGTTGTGGTGCGTGCGGCCAGGCAGACGTGGGAGTAAGTCACACATGTGCAAGTCACAAGCAAGTCTCAAGTCTTAACCTTCAAGTCTCAAGCAACTCCCAAGTTACTGTGATGAAAATCAAGCAAGTCAAGTTGAGTCCCTGCTATAAGTCAAGTAAGTCAAGTCATTTCTTTAGGTCAAGTCACAAATCAAGTTATATAAAATTCTGATCTACCCCCATTTCCACATTTAAATAAGTTAAAAGACAGTGGTCATGAAAAGATTTATTTTATTTTCAACATTAACAAAAACTGCTTAGTGCTTTTTCCTTGGCCTATTGAGATGCCTAAACAGCTCAAAATCATTCTTCCAGTCATGTTTCTGACACCACAATAACTAAAAATACCTCAGCACATTCAATATGTCCAGTGTTACTCAGCCAGTGTCCTGAAAATCTGACAAAGATGTTACTGCAACATTTTTATACTACAGCTAGATTCAGGGGAAGCGATCATTTGACTTGCACTGAACATGCAATGCACTGAATAGTAACTATCACAACATAAACCTAAATAAACAATATACATATTGAGTCCATTCTCTCAGTCCAGGTACGCCAGCCCACATTGGGCTGGTTGTCACATCCTTATCTTTATTTGACCCGTTTTATTCTCCAATTGACTCGATTCAAAAATCAACTTGATTCAAACCTAACAGTTTTTAGTTTCTAAAATGTTGCGGTGACGTAACCGGCACATTTTCTGGACACTTACGGTGGCTGAGTTGGGAAAGACAGAACGCACTGAAGTGTTTTTAGTGACTGGTGGCAGAAACATGACCGGCACAACAATTTTCCTTTAACACATCGGTATAAGCCTTATACCAGAATGTGCTTCTCAAATGACATTCATTGTTTTCCTATTACAAAATGATTGCATAAAAGTCAAATTATTGTAAAAAAGTCAAACAACTAGTGTATAAAATAAAAAGTATTTAAAAAAGAAATATATATAAATAAATATATTTAAATATGTATATATGTCACTAATGAGATAAAATTCAACAGCAAACTAAAGCTAGAAACATACACAGCAAATTTGCCTGTGTTAAATGAACACTTTCCAGTGTAGACTCAGACACTGAACCAGTGTTAAGTTTAACAATACCCACTGTTAACACTTAACATTAATAACACTGGGTTGTGTTTTAATTGAACCACGGCTTATATAAAGTTGAGTGATTAATTTCAATGCATGCCTACAGTTAGCAGGTTTGCACGCATTGATCTAGAATCCACCCACCCAGTTTCAAGAACAAATGTTAACTTCTCATTATCAAAAAAGAGAAATGCTAATATTTAATGACTTCAAAAGTAAAGTCATTTCGAGTCATCTGTCTCAAGTCTAAGTCAAGTCTCAAGTCATGAATAGAGTCAAATTCGATTTCAGAGAAATGCATCCAAATGCAGCTGCATTTTCGAGTTTGCCTCATTTTCTTTTTCAAAACTAGTCTACGATACAGGTCTTTGTATTGTACTCAGTCTTTTCTCACTGACTGTAGTTCATAATGTTAACTACTCAGGTGAAGTCATGAAGGGGAGTGGATCATGCAGAAGAGTTGGGTACCGAACCCTGTACTTTTACCGGTACCGACCAAGTGACATCGGTATTACCGAATTTTGGTACCTGAGAGCGAATCTCTTGCGAGATTTCCTCACCTCTGCAGCTTATCAATTGTTCACACAAACAGTCAAGTGTGATGGCAAGTCAAAAGCGGTCAGAAGTTTGGCTACACTTTTCTAAAATTGATACAGACAACACTCCTTATAATATTTGTGATGTGATATGCAAAGCTAGCATGGCAACACGTCAAACCTAAGGAAACACCTGGTCAAACCAGATATTCCTTAAAGCTGAAGCATGCAATGTATTAGACAAATTGAAAGCAAAGTTGCCAGAAGCAGCCTCAGCTACCGTTAAGTGCTGGTATCAATGGTAACTCCGAAGACGTTGAGCTCTCCAGGGACAAAATTTCAGGGGAGGCATCATCAAAATCAACTTCATTGTCATGATCAGGTAATTTACAATTGAATATTCGGACCTGGCAAATGTTCTCTAAACACAAGGCAGTTAAATTACCACCCCATCGGCCCCGGGATTGTCACATAGACCTCCTACCAGATTCGGTACTGCCCAGGGGTCATGTGTATCCCCTGACGTATGCTGAGACCAAGGCAATGGAAACTTATGTCTCAGAGTCACTACAGCAGGGCTACATACGTTACTTCTCTTCACCTGCATCTTCAAGTTTCTTTTTTGTAAAGTAGAAAGACGGGGGTCGGCGTCCATGCATAGACTATTGTGCTTTGAATACAATCACAATTTGTTACACCTACCCTCTTCCACTTAGCTCCTCTTGTATTGAGTCTATGCATGGTGCTCGCTTCTTTACAAAATTGGATCTCAGAAGTGCCTACAATCTTGTGCGTATCCGAGAAGAAGATGAACATTAGACCGCATTTAGTATGACATCTGGCCATTACGAATATTTAGTCATGCCATACAGTCTTATGAACGATCCAGCAGTCTTCCAAGCATTCGTAAATTAAATATTCAGGGACATGATTGGGCGTGAAGTGTTCGTGTATATCGATGACATATGACTGGTGTACACAAGCACCCGCGACCGACATGTTCACTGGTCCACCGAGTGCTTGGGAGGTTGCTGGAGCATAAATTATACGTAAAGGCAGAGAAATGCTTGTTTTTCCAACACTCAGTCTCCTTCCTCAAATTTCGGCCGGGGTGGAGATGGAGACAGACCGTGTTAGCGCTGTGTCGTAATTGGCCGACCCTGACCACGGTTAAAGCAGTGCAGCATTTTCATGGTTTTGCTCATTATTATCGGAGGTTCATTTGTGGTTTTGGCAATGTGGCAGCACTGATCACATCCCTGCTCAAGGGTGGGACAGTCAGGTGGAGGTGGACCGTGGAGGTGGATGGGGCCTTCACCTCACAGGAATTTTATTTCAAGTTACAAGTACACATATTGTTTTACATGTGTAACCTGAGTATAGGGTGTTTCTTTTCTCTTTAAAAAAAAATACTTTGTTTATTATTTACGTCTATGCATATAGTGTTCAGTCTAAATTAACGTTATTTAATTATATAATAAATTATATATTATTTTGTAAAGTTTATATGAAATGGGCAAAAAAGCTACTGTATGCTTCCATGCAAGCATTTGTAAGCGAATGATCTCATTATTATTTATTTACTGTAAAAACTGTTTTGAACTGGCTTGAGTTATTTTTTCATTGGTTGATAAAATCTTTATGGAATAAATAGGCGATGGAAATTAGTTTTCCAAGTAAATAATAATGCTGCAAAAATGACATGACAGATCAGCTGTTGGGTTGGATTGCAATTCACAGCAATTCTAAACTAATTTAAGCTTCATGAAAGCAGCAAATTACTATTATCTACACAACTTTCCCTGGAGTTGTAAAACCACTGCTTTCCCAATAGGGGAGAAATACTTCCAGTGGTGTAAAAACATTGCTGTCTCTTCAAATAATCGTGATTAGACAATTATGTAATAATTATGACAGGCCTATGTATCACACACCCTGTATCATACTGTATCACACACCCTGTATCATACTGTATCACACACCCTGTATCATACTGTATCACACACCCTGTATCATACTGTATCACACACCCTGTATCATACTGTATCACACACCCTGTATCATACTGTATCACACA
>JACXGM010001022.1:0-59650 GCA_016801145.1 Umbra pygmaea | reverse complement strand
GACAGACAGACAGACCAGGACAGACAGACAGACAGACCAGGACAGACAGACAGACAGACAGACAGACAGACAGACAGACCAGGACAGACAGACCAGGACAGACAGACCAGGACAGACAGACCAGGACAGACAGACCAGGACAGACATAACATCCCTATCCTGCCCCCCCCCCAGGTTGTCCTGTGAGGAGGCGTTATCCTCAGGGCTCGTCAGAACTGACCTTTCCCAGCAAGCAGATTCTGGAGGAGGAGCGCGTGACCTCTGACCCTGAAAGGGATGAGGCAGAGGAACACGACCAGCAGGAGAGGAGGAGGAAGCTGTTGCCTGACCGCAGCAAGGCTGCACGGAACCGGGCCAACGAGAAGCTGGTGGACTTCATCGTCAGGCAGCGTCGGGTAGAGACACGGCTTCTGGTGGGTAACCGTGGGTAGACGTGCAAACCCTTCTTCGCCGGAACTTGGTGTAGCTCTAGTTGGAGTGTCTCAGTACCCGGCCTCTTTCCCCTCAGGGAGTCATCAGTGGTCAGCAGCAGTCCAGGTGGCTGAGGCGGTTCCTGGCAGCCAGCCGGTCAGTGATAGACACATACTTGGAGGATGAGGAGCAGCTGGACCAGGTGATCAAGTACCTGAGTGCCGTGCTGGAGACTGCCCCTTCCAGCGCCCCCTGCCTGGCCGACGTGGACTGCATCCGACTTGTACTGGATGTTCTGTTGCCTGAGGTAACAATAAAATTGTCTTCACCAATGTGTTTTTGCTGTCTGTGTTTGATTTACTGTTTTTCAAAAAATTCTGAATATATTAGCCTAATTAGATTTGTGAATTTAAACGGCATTGTCTTGTAGGCTGTTATCTATGCTATAGCTGGGGTGGAGGAGTTGTCTTTGGTGGAGGCAGAGAAGAAGTACCTACAAGGGCCCCCTCTCAGTAAAAGGTACGAAAGTAGGAATGTGTTAGCCCACTGAGCTAAAGCCTGATCATTTTAATATACCAACACACTTATTTCTGAGCATGAATCTGTGCTCCTCTGCTTCGTTTTTGTCTCAGGGAAAGACAGGAGTTTGACGAAATGATTGAGCAACAACTGAAGATGAAAGCATTGAACACTCAGCGTGCTGTCCATGGAACATAACACTGGCTATTCTGCTTCTAGTCCTTTTAGGCTCAAGTGCTAATTGCCCCCTATTCCACACATCGTACAATACTTCATAGTTGTGACGGTCTAGACCAGAGAGGCTCCTACCTAATAAGCCAATCTGCTCTAGCATGATGCAATTTGATGTGCAAGTACACCCTCTGCCTAGGACACCAGTCCAGCACTGGGTTGTGTAACACACTGTAAATCTCTGTCATTATGGACATTCAACTTCTGTTGTACATACTAGTATTGGTTGGGCTGAACAAAACAATGTGTATTTAAAAGTGAATCTAGCAAGGATGGGACATTGTTTGACATGCTGCTAGTTGAAATTTCAAATGAACTGCAACATTATTTGATAGACAATTCTGGTCATCAATATTGGCACCCTGTGTATGTCATGTACAGTATTGCAAATGTACCTACTTTGTATTAATCCAAATATTTTAATAGGATGTTTAAAGTTTTATACAAAACATTTTTTTTTGTATTATACAAAAAAGGCCTTGAACCTGTCTGCTAGTAGATCTCCCACTCTTCAATTGCAATTTGTTCAAGCACTTATCCTATAACTATTGGCAGATTTCGTCTCTTGAAAGATTTTCAATCAGATTGCGATTAGGACCAATTGCTAAGCTAGTTTACAACAGTAGATGTTTTCCCCTTCAACCATTCTTTTGTGTTCTGCTGGAGGACCCATTTCCTGTAAAACGCCTTTGTAATCCTCATGATATTTTTTATTTGTTCAAGGCCTCCAGTACCAGAGGCAGCAAAGCAACCCCACAACATTATGGATCCTACATAACTTTTCCTGTATGTAGGATGTTTTTTGCTTATAAGCTTAATTTCGTCACATAAACAAATTTCTTGCTCCATTGCCAAAGAGCTTTAATTTGGTTTAGTCTGTCCATTATACATCTTCCCAGAAGAACTTTCTCTAGGTAGGTTTTGACAAAGATCAGTCCTGCCTTTTCATGTTGTTTTTCTCCAGAAACTGGGTCCTTCTTGGCCTTCGCCAATAAATCCCTTCTTGGTTTAGTGTTCGGTGTATGGTACGGGAGGAAAACATTACTGCTGGTCAGCTTTAAGCTCAGGATTAATTTTTTTCACACAGATTGCACCAATTGTCAATGACTTCTCCGATAAATTGTCCCCTTGCAACCACGACCTTGAAGGTTCTTGACAGTTTCATGAGAAGCAAACATCTTAAAAACATTGCGAACTATTGAAACAGTGATGCCAAAGTGTTTGCAGATGCCTTGTACCCTTTAGCATTCATATGTTTTGTGGTAATAGAGTTTCAGATGCTCTCAGGCAGCTCTTGTCTTCATTAGTGTGAAAAAGTATAATGAAATAAAACGGGCCCTTTTATAATAATTAAAACACACCATTCATTAGTTAATGAAACTTTGTGAGTGATAATTGATAAAAGGTTAATCCAATTTCACATCAATTACAATCTAGTTCTTGACTGATTTTACTTCTTCGAGAGGGTGCCAATAATCAGGACATGGCAAAGTTAACATTTTTATACTTCTTCCCCCGCATTAATTTTTTTTAATTTTTATTGTTTTATCCTGTGGTGTTCTGTATCAAACTCATGAGTGTATATAGACCAAAGCTGTTTCACTACACACTTTTCAGAGGATTTTTACATGATAATGTAATAAATCATATTTTTAATATGCTAAACATAATTGGATGCAATCTTGGCTGAGTAATGAGAAGAACATTATGACCCTTCAAAACAAATGTGCTCTTTCCTAGTCCGGGGAGGTTTTTATCACAAAAACATTTAAAAGATGTCAACATATTATGCTTTTGCTATTGAAATTATTTTTTACAGAGATTTAGATCTTGAATTCTTACTATGTCAATGTTAGTCTGGTTTTATAATCAACTATTGTTTGCTTATTGTTTTGTTCCATGTATCATTTTGTAATACTGATTTCCAGATTACAGTATTTGTAACATTAAACTAAAGTATACCACATTATACATATGAATAATTTCAGCACAAGTTGTCAATGTTTATTGTTTGTATTGTCATTATCTGTTTAAGTCCCAAATTCAATTGTAGTTCACTTATTTTAACATTGGCCCTTATTTTACTATATAAGAAACCAGGTGCCATTTGGGACATAAGCCATGACTTAGAATGACAGTACAGGAACAAGATTGTTCTTCATGATAGCTCAAGAAAGAATACATACAAAATTGCCAAATAATTATTTGTATTTTATTTATACAGCAATAATAAATAAACATGGTACTATATTGGAATTTGCAAAGCACTTCCTGGTAACTCTGCATTTGTTATGCTATAGAGCACAGGTGTCAAACTGGTTCCACGGAGGGCCGAGTGTATGCAGGTTTTTGCTCTTACCTTGTACCTGACTGATTGAATAGGTTACTAATTTGGTTAAGATCTCCCCTCACCTGGCAGTCTAGTTCTTAATTGGGCTCTAATTGAAAGGAAAGACCAAAAACCAGCATACATTCGGCCCTCCGTGGAACCGGTTAGAGGTTGGAAGTGGATTTCATTTTATGCAATCTGGTTACATCCAAAATGGCACCCTTGGTCCCTATTTAGTGCACTACTTTTGACGATAACCGTAAAGGTGCACTGTAATGTGAACGGGGCACCACCTTGTTTCATACACTCTCATCTGCTTTTAGGCTTGGAAAAAATGTCAGAAACATTTTTCAAACATTTAAATAAAGTTATGTAAACCTTTGTAACTTTTAACAAAATGTACAGTACTTACAATGTAATACACAAGAGAAGGCCACCTTCAGCCTTATTGCTACTTTCGCTATTGTGATGATATGCTGATTACTGTTTTCATGATGACTGACGCAGACAGATATGACTATACAACAGTATATTACTTTCTGCTTCTCACAGTTGAAAGGCAGAGATCAGGTGGGAGTGTGTTTGTGTCTAATTTCCTCCTGGAATCCAGAATTGTCAGGAAAGACACTAAATGACAATAGTGCGCATTAGACACTGTTCTTGAGCTCACGGTTGCTTCAGAGAGTTGATGTGGGCACAGATTTTGAGGGCGGGTCCAAGTTTTATGTTCATAGCTGTCATTAGGTGGTCTTCTGTCAGCAATAGGAGGGCCTGGCCGTCAATCTCCTGGGAACGGAACTCCTCTGATATGTCCCGCCCACCTGGAAGAGGGTGAACCGGAGGTGGAAAATGAGGGTAGAGACATAAAGAAGAGATTGAAGAGGCAGGAGCTGGGACTTGGAACATGAAAAGCTCCAGGCTCCTGTGTTATTGTGTAAGATATAAGTACATTCAGTGGCCAGTTTGTTCCAGGCTGATTCATTGGCGTCATGCAGTTGCGGCATATTGTTCTTTCTGGGGTATTTTCAGGGCACTAAATTAAAAGTAAACCATAGCTGCTTTTCACAACAGCTATGTTACAGTGGTCACGATTTCAAAAAATCACCACTGTTTTATCGACTTTGCCCAGAGATTCAGCAAGTGGCAGTGCAAATTAGCCAAGTGCTGCCCAGGATTAGGAATAGATTAGTCGGATTACATGCCTTGCCACGCCTTTCCAGCGACTTGTGTGCAGATTGGGCGCCTGTAATTTCAATTGCGGAAGTGTTGGTGAATGTAATCATCCCACGCATAAGCTGACTAAAGGCTCCCGTATTGCATGAGCAGTGTGGTGAGAATCGGACAGCTTAGCGATGTGGTTGCCAAAAAGGCAGAGTTAGGGGGAATTGGACACTTTACCAATTGGGAGGGGAGAAAAATGGGTTACAAAAACATAACAGTCCAATGTTTAACAAAGTTGGAGAAATTATGAATTCCAATATGTCGTTCTCCACAATACTGTTGTATTTTACCGCTATTTGCCTGTTTGAAACTCGCCTGTTATCTCATATGATTCTTGGTTTTTGCCTGCAACCAGATGTTTTAGTCCACAGGACTTCCCCTGGATGGGTGTTGTAGTTTATTCCCCTCCGCACCGTTCTGTTGTAGTTTTTTCCCTGCACCGATCTCGGTGAACACTAGACGCTGTCATGCTTGAAAAACCATGGATGGCAAATGTTGAATCAGTGGAACCTGTGCGTTTGGCATAGATCACACCATGCTTAAAGTTGCTTAGGTCACTCATTATTTGCAAATTCCAATGTTTAAACATTAACTGAATGCCTCAATGCCTGTCTGCTTGCTTGTATAGTAAACCACGTGACTCACTGATGGTAGGATACATTGCCATGGATAGGATATATATGTAATAAACTGGTCACTGAGTGCATGTAGACTACTGGTCAAAAGATGTAGAACACCCAGGGATGTTCATGATTTTGATAGAAATTCATTAAGGTGGCATAAATCAATTAAAATCAGTGTTGGGTATAGTTACTTTTATGATTACTTTTCAGTTACTTGTTGAGTTCACAAGTTTTGGGAAGTCGCTAATTAAGACAAAATTATCAGGTAAATGGAGTTCATATCTTAACAGTAAACTATAAAACAAATAGAAAAAGTAAAGAAAATATCAATTATGGTCACCATTAAAACACGAAGTCAAATTCAAATGTTCAGCTGCCATTAATTCCATGTCCAAATGATGAAACCGTTAGCTCATCCATAATTAATCATGTTTTGATTTGATTGTATTGCCACCTTGGCGAATGAAGGCATCAATTTCTATAGGCCATGTAAATGTCCGGGCGCTCTAAAACGTTTGACCACTTGTTTATATCTATTACAGTACAGGGTACGGCATGGTTTGTATCCATTATACCTGGTAGGGATTTGATGTAGGAGCAGACTTGTTCCACACTCCAATGTGCAGGATTGTGACTACATTCTGCCCCTACGATGTGTCCACCAGAGGAACTGATCATGATTTTCCTCTGTCCTTCCTGCTTGGAGTCTCTCTCCTGTAACCTCTCTCTCTCTCTTCTTGCCCTCTCTTCTTGGCGACGCAGCCTGGTGATCATGGGGACAGGGGGCTCATCCTGGTCCTCCTCTCCCCCGTCTCCCCTCGACCTTCTCTGTGTCTCCTCAGACCTGTAGGGCCCCTGTAGTGGAACATCCAACACCACCATCAACCCGTGTGATTCTCCGTGAGAAGCACCAGTTTGGAGTTTCATACTGTCGATAAGAGACCTATGAAGTACTTTGACAGACCTGTCGTTAACCACTGTCTGTCTAAGCGTTAACAATGACTTAGAAACAAGGGATCTGACCTGTCTTAGGAGGACGTGTTCCCTGGTTCTTCTGTTGACCCTACCGGGAGGGCGTCCTCTCCGGCCCATCGGCCTGTGGCCCCAACGACTGGCCTTGTCCACCTTCAACACACTCAGACGCTTTGTACGGCTCACATTAAACCTGACAAGAGAACAGCAAAAGGGAAAGAGAACCAGTGGAGAGAGATAATGTCTGTAGATAACATTGGAGGCCAGTACAACTTAATTGAGGAGAATGGGCTCATATTAATGGTTAAAATGGTGGAAATGGAATGTTATCTTACACTGGGTTTAATATGTTTAAAGATGCCTTCCACGATTTTAGATGATATTTATGCGTATTTAGGCCTCTGGGTTCTACAAAATGTGAATATAGGTGCTGGTGGGCTAAAATGGATCCCCGCTCTGGACTTGAGCCATATTTAGAAACACTGTCGGGTTTCAAGCTAACTACGGTAAGACGATGATTCTACTTAAATAGTTTTGCAATTTCAAAACTTGTGGATGGTAGCTTTAACTCCATTCCATTTACTCCAGTCCAGACATTAATATGAGCCTCTACTGGTAGATATGGTTTCTGTACAGTACAGGGGAGATATTCCGCAGAACACCAAAACATTCCAGGAATTCCTTTTAGGGTGTCTCAATACCCCCGGAACCTCGAGAGATCTGTAACATGGCTACTGACTACACCATGCTCTGGAGAAGAATGATGCAAAAATTTGTGGGAAAACTGCCAGAATTTTGCCACTCTATATGGGAGTGAGGAACTCACCTCCTAACACAGGTCATTGAGCAGAATCGTTTGGATCGGAGGAATGTGTGAGTGTAGCCTCTCTTTCCACAGAACTCACACTGCAGCACATCTAGAAGATTCTCAGATGCAGGCTCTACAGGTCAAAAGGAGAGGACACACTGTTAGAAAGATGCTAGTCAGTGTAACAGAGATAGCTCCTGCTGAAATCATATGGTTTATGACTGATCCACAGACACACACTGGTACTGACCCTCCTGGGTCGGGATTTCATCCAGGTCAGAGTCACTAGTATCGTCTGGCTGCTCAGTATCCATCAGGTTCTCATCTGCCCCAGGATCCCCAGTGGTTCTCAACTCAGACACTCGATCCCCATTTGTTCTCCTTTCTTGAGCCGAGTCATCATTTGATCTTGTCTCAGGTGCTCTATCCCCATTGGTCGTCATCTCAGACATTGGATCCCCTCTTGCTTTTACCTCCCAGGCTGCAGGAAGTGTGGCTGGCTGTTCCGCCTTCAAAGATGAACGGCCGATCTGAAGCAAGAACACATCAATGTAGGAAACACCCCTCATACACACAACAAACACAACCATAGAGAGCTGAACACAATGGTTTTCCAATGAATAGTCCCTGGCTGTTTAATAGGACATTGTGGAGTGTGGAGAGTTATGCGTTCACGGTGAAGTGCTCTACACTGAGGGAGGGTAGAGGAGGTGAGACTGGGACTAAAAGCTGCTCCCTGGGTCATTGCTGACAGCTAGCCAGGCCAGGGCCTTTCGGGTACCCTGTAGATCTTGGTTACTGCACCCGCCATGAGACATACCGGCAGCGGTAGGAAGGGCTGGAGGGCCTCTCTGACGACGAACCCTTCTATGAGGTGAGTGAGGATGGGAGGTTTAGCTCTGTGAGGGCTCCCAGCTGGGGTGGCCGTGGCTGACCTGGGCGGTCCGGGGCTTCTTACCGCGGCCGCAGGCAGGAGGGGAGGGGGGGAGCAGCTGGCGTGAGAGCAGGGGTCTTGGGAAGACGAGTGGATAACGGAGCGGTTGGACGGTGGGCCACAGGGGAACCCCAACCTGTCTGGTGAACGGAACCCAGCAAAGAGAGAAACATGTTATGCCAGTTTTGCTAATGTTTCAGAATGTAAACTTAGATGACATGTATATGGTATTGTGCTGTGTACCATTGCAGTTCTCTGTACAGATGGGCTGTATGTCTTCACATTGTTTATTTGACCCAGCCAGGGAAGAGAGTGCATCCGGAGGCGGTGTCTTCTCCTCACTGCACCCCTCTGTTCTCTGCGTCAGGGCCTGAGGGGCTATGGAGGCAGGCTGCATCTTCAGGTCCACAGCGACGGTTTGGGGCGGGGAGAGGTCGCGGAACGTCTGGGAAAGGTCCTGGAATGTTCTAGTTGGGTGGAGGTTCTGAAAAGGCATCTGGACCAGCGCCTCTGACACAGGCAACTCCTCCTCAGCTACTAGAACCCCTGTGGACTGCACCGCCAGGGCCTGGACCGAGCGCAATGACAGCCTCTGGAGGGAGGCTGGCGGAGGCTGGAGCAGCATGGGGAGAGAGGCCTGGGAGATGGGGCCCAGACGCAGCGTGGGGGGCTGAAGCTGGGGCTGTCGGTGGGGCTGGAGCAGGCTGGAACACAGGAGAGGTGGAGGGGCTGACGACGAGGATACTACCCCCGTCTGCTGGGGAGACAGAGGTGGGGCCGGTTGATCACAGGAAGAGGAGGGACCTGGGGGGGCATTCCCAGGCTGGGATTGGACCGTGGTGGTGGTAGTGTGGGTGGGTGTGGCCAGGGCGTGGAGAGTCAGAGGAAAGGCAGTTGGAGAGGCATTGTGGGTTGCAAGGCGCAGGGAAATGGGGTGCAGCTGCCGGTGTGTCCCTGCTGTGGTCTGCTGGATGATGAGTTGGTGCTGGTGTGGCGCCCCCTGGTGGCTCGGAGTACAGCTTAGCTGGTGTCTGACCACAGCATGCGATTGGATGGGAGTATATGACACTGGAATGGGAATAGAACCACAGTCACCCATTGGAAAAGGTCTACACACCTTTTTTTACTTTATTGGAACTAAATATAAAATGCTGGAATTGTAAAATAAATGTATGTGAACCGACATCAGTGGATGGATACATATTAGAAACCTCCAGAAACAGGGTAGGGCAGGTCCTTGGGACCATTATCGTATGGCACTCATTTAAAGTGACAGCGCATCAGACTAGAACAATACAACAGTCGTAGGTTTTGTTTTTAAATGTATCTCCTCCCAATTGGTCTTTTCCAATTTCCACTGAGCCTGCTCCGCAACTCCTTGGACGGCTGCAGGAATGTGAGCAGCCCTTGTATGGTTCATCCAAACACATCTTTTCGCACTGCTCATCCAATACAGAAGCCTTTAGTCAGATCATGCACGGGATGATTACGATCACCGATTATACTTCCATGATTGCATTTACATGTGCCTGATCTGCACACAAGGAGTCACTGGAGAGCGACGTAACAGGATAGATAATCCGACATATCTATCCCAAATCCCGGGCAGCGCTATGCCAATTTGCGCTGCCTCGTTCTGGAGGTCCGGGCAAAATCGAAGAAGCCATAGTCAGTCTTGAACCACTGACTATCAAGACATAGACAGTACTGCAATGCAGCATCTTAGCCCACTATGCCATGTGGATCCCAAACACCAGTCGTAGTTCTTTTTTTTCTTTTCTTTTTGCAGATTTTCTTCCCTTCACAATTTCCTCTCTAATCCTGCCTTGTTCGGCAGTTCCGCAACTCCTTGTACAGATCTGTGGAATGACGAGGGGCGGCACATGACTCATCCAACCACGTCGCCCGAGTCACAACGATTATTTTCGCACTGTTCACCTAACACTGAAGCCTTTAGTCGGATCATGCATGGGATGATTACGTTCACCGACTATACTTCCGATATAATTCACAGGTACCCGATCTGAACACAAGGAGTCCATGGAGTGAGAGACAATGGTAGGATAGATTTATCTGACTTATCTAACCCAAATGGGCAGCGCTATGCCAATTTTTGTGCTGCCTCATGCAGGAAGCCCGGGGAAAGTCAGGGAAGCCATGGTCGGGCTTGAACCCACGACCATCGCAACATAGACCAGTCGTAGTTCTGGTGAGAGACTTACCTGGTGCAATAATCTGGTTGGCTGAGGTTATGTGAGTGTCATCGGCTGCTCGGGCCTCAGTCCCAGAGGTGTCATTGGAGGGCTGTGTCTGCTGGCCGGGTCTCAGGGGACAGATGGACATTTTGGGCTGTGAGACGAGGGTCTGGGTGGAGGGCTTCAGCAGGACACTCTGGGCAGTAGTCAAAGCCCCAGGAAGATGGGTCCGCACTGCTAGGCTCTGGACCTGACCAAGGGGAGAACACAGTGCAGGGATATGTAACTGAGGTACAGCGCTCACACAAAATGTCTTTCAGCGGTTGCCAGGGGTAAAATAAGGAGATAGATGCCGCAGATTCGTTGGGAAACATTTGGCTCCCTGGATACTGCTGGAAACGTCTGGACGATGTTCTGCATGTGTTCTCACCTCTAGTTGTAGCCCCCCCTTCACGGTTGTCATTGAGGGTTATATTTTTGTAAGTTTGACAGGTGAAACTGGCATTCAAACTTTTCATGCCATAACCTTTGATCTCAATCACTTTCATGTGTGGTTGAGTCTACGTAGTTATGTAGTTAAAAAACATTATTTACAGTGAGGAAATTACAACATAGTTAGTTTCAAAGAAATCGATTTTTATTTATTTATTTTTATTCAACCGATTAAGTTAAAACTATTTCCATTGTGACTATGTTAAGTTAACTACTGGACAGTGCAAATATTTTACCTAGTGACATGCTTTTGTCCCCAAAAGAGAAAGGCAACCATTTGCACAATCCTCTAAAAATCTAATAATAAACGAGCTGGTGTTTTTTAGAGCACCCCACACATGCTCAGATGGCTAGGGGCTTTAGCCCCAGTTACAAGTGCCCAGAAAGGTTAGATCCACAGATTGTTTAAAAATGAATTCATGTGAAAATTGTGTGTAGTTCTGTAGTGCTCCATAGCCTCTATTGTTCCTGAAATTCTGAATGATACTCCAGCAGCAGTGTTATATAAACACCTGCTGTACTGTGCTCAGAAGCCTGTATATTTCGCCTTTGACCTTTGACCCTTGATGTTGGTTGCTGACCTGTGAAGCGGAGTGTTGAGAGGAGCTGCAGCAGACAGAAGGCAGTTCAGAAGGGACTGCTGCCACGTTAGCTGCAGGGGTCAGAATCAACTGACGGAGACCGAAGAGAAGGCAAGAAGTGACAGAAGAGGCATAAAACAGAGAAGCGAGGAATGAGATAAAACATAGAAAAGAGCAGGAAAACGTTAGTGGAAGGAGCCAACTGTAAAGTTTGAAATGTTGGAAAGCATTAATGGAAAAAGAGACAGCGAAAACTTGGCATGCTTACAAGGAAGCGTTTGTTTTTACTTCCCATGATCTTGAACAGGCAGACATCTCATCATGTGCTACAAAGTTGTTAAGTAAGAGAGACAGGGTAGGTACCATCTGTGTGCGTAGGTACATCTGGGCTTGGTTACAGGAGGTAGAGCCATTCCCTAGGAGCATGGCCTGCTGGTTAATTGTGCCTGTGGTGGAGCTGGAACTCTGAGAACGCCCAATCAGCTGGCCAGTTCCTGTAGGGACTGGGAGGGTGATCTGGAGCCAGACAGGCAGGCAAACAGAGAGACATAAATGCAATGTTCTTTCTAGGTATTGGTCATCTTAGTATTCTTCATAAATAAGTGTCCAACTTACAGGTGTACCAGTTGTCTGCGTTGCTATGCCATTGGAGGCAGAATGGGAGTTGGGGGACTGTCTGTTGCCGTGGTGATGCGGTTGTTGCTGCTGCTGCAGGGCTGCACTCTGCAGTCTGATGTGCTGTTGCTGGGCTGCGTACATTTGCTGTAGGTACTGAGCAGCCATAGTCTGGGGCCTGCTGTGGACGGACTGCCTGATCACCTAGACACAGAGGAGACACACAAGCCGTGGCTCTGTGGTTACCACAACTCAGCCGTACATGGTGCTCACCAGACCTGACAACTCCAACTTTAATCTTGATTCTTTGTTCTTGATCACGCTGAGCAAACAATGTCACTCTAAATATAGAACGTTTTTGAATGGTCTGATTTAATGGTGAATATTATGCCCTTACCCAAGGTTGCAGAATCTGTGCTTGGATATTTAAAAAGGATATTTAAAAAGCTTACCTCTACTCTAAATTAAGGATTTCATTATTCAAGTCATATACACAAAGTCCAAACAAAATGTGACTTCCTGTTTTAAGACAGCCCATCTGAGAGCTGCATGGGCTCACACATTGGTCAGTTAGTATTAAATGTTGTCAGTTAGTATTAAATGTTAACTTGCTCAAGGGCAGAAAAACAGTGCTCTCTTTTATGCATACAAAACGAGACTGCTTGGAATAGAGATGTAGATTTATTCCTCGAAGTGTAACACGCGCTGTGTCTTGCTCACTGTCACCTCTCTCACCTGCACTGCCGGTCTTTCTGTGGGGGCGGTGCCCGGAGAGATGGGAGGGGCCTGGCTATATGGGGGCGTGGTACTGCTGGCTGTTGTCATCATGGCAATGACCACTGACGCAGTAGCGTTGTTGGTGGTAACCGTAGTAACTGATGTGGTGTTGGAGGTGAGAGTGACAGAATCCGAAGTCACAATGACCTCTTGTCCTCTTTCCACTGTCTCCTCAAGGCCCTGTCTGTCCATCACGCTGCTCGTAAATCCACTCTGTATTAATGGCCCCAATGGCAAATACAGACAAAAAACACTCAAAAGTCTGTAAAAATTAAAACATGGTTATTTAACGATGTGGGGGGTATTTTTTAGAATCATTTAATTTAGATCAGGAGAATTTGGTCAGTTGGCATAGGCCTACGGAAAAGGACGGCATTTGGTAATTTTTAGGAATGCAACACCAAGACAGAGTTTTCATACAGCCGTTTCTATAAATCTAGAGTTTGATTTTTTCATGCACATTCTGATGAATTCGTAAAACATTATATATAGACTATATGTATGAATGTACAGCTGTTAGTCTTAAAATCACAAACTGGACCAAAACCGGCTTTACGAAATGATTTCCTTTTAGGTTTAGATATGTTAAGGTCTCTGGATCCTGGTTATATTGTCTTAGTCATAAATAGTTATTAATAAACGTTTAATTTATTACCTTTATTCAATAAATACCGAGATGTACTCATTTAATCGTTAACGGAGTTATAACAACTAAAACTGACATATTATTACATAAACCGTGGTTTACAGACAAGGAATTTTACTAGGGTGTCTATAAATTGGTATGTATTTAAACGTTCTGATGAAACAAATGTTTGTTTTCTTTTTTGTTCCATCTGCTGCGTTTTCAAAGAAAACATTCCGTCTATGTTAAAATGTACGCTAAATTCTGTTTTTGAATAACTTTTTAGACCTTGACATTTTCCACGTTTTAACGTGTTCGAAATAATTGAAATGTAATAGCCTATAGCGACATTTTATAGGCTTTGCAATATCCCATTGCAATCAAATCTGAAATAAATTTTTGATAAAGTCTCTACTTTTGAATGCTTATTACTATAAGTATTTAAACAATAAGCCTAATGGATGGATCGGGAAAATATATTAAAATTATTCAGCATTTGAATGTTTAATTACATTTAAATAATGTTTTTAAATGACCCAATCCTCCAAAATTGTGTGGCCTATTTTAACATTCTTCATCTAGATGTTTTACATGCAATATGTGGAAATAAAATACGCTACTTTATTTTACTCGTAACGTGAAAATGGTGAAATGGATTACAGTTCCTTGTGCTTATTGTTCCACCTGTATGTGTGTAGTTTTGTGCAACACACCCCTAACGCTCGATAGACACATTATTTCAACTCCTGCTGCCACAGACATACTGAAAACAATCGAAATAATTAAAACTAGCTACATTCCTTTTCATGCAGAAATGCGTTAAACAACTTAAATGATAAACAATTGTATTTAAAACCTTTTCGGAATGCATTTCTATAGTCTTGGGCAAATCATGCACCGGGATACCCTGATGTGCAGTGATGGTAACTACAGAATGTAAAATGCTCCAGGTAGGCTATACCTAACCTACCTGCAGTTGTTAAAAAAATCTCACAATCGGTTAGTTAAGCCATTATAAATAATCTATTAGTAAACATTAAACATGTTCTGTTTGGGCATCATCACCAATTTATTCGGCAAATTCTAAAACCACCAGCCTTACAGGCGTGTAGCTACCCATGCACAATCGTTCACTTATCATCAGCGTTACCTGGCTGGATTTGTTATAAGACCTGACCCATGGCGAAGTGACCGACCGAAACCCCGCCGGTTCAGGCTGTCACAATCCCAGGCATGTTGTAATGCGTCAAGCCTATATGGCTAAAATGGAGAGAAAAACAAACGGTCTGCACGGAATTTAAACCCAGACACAGCACCACTTGCTGTGCTGGAGGACCTTACACAGAGAGAAAGAGGGGTTTAACGTGTGGAAATTGTTTCCTCATAAAGCCCATTTTAATTTTAGAGTGTCAAGACTTTGACTTGACTATAAATGTTCTTATTTATATCAAATGTCTAGTAGCCTATTTAGAAATTGGCCATCTTACTGATAAAACGACATTGTCAATCAGCTTTGTTCAAGTCATCATATAGCCTACAAAATGTATGTTTAACAAAGTTATTGTTTAACAGGAAGGCTTTAGAGTGATTTTAGTAATTATCGGGGTGTATCATAGAATGGAAAATAATAGGTCCGTCTGAGTCAGTCGAGATTGCTTGCGCACTTTTATAAACACGAGCGTCAAAAATGGGTTGGTATAAAATGAAAACACTAAGTTAATTTTATACACAGAATTATTTTTGTTATTATTAATTTAGGTTAGATTACGCCTGGAATAGCCAAATAAATATTACCTGATTACAATATACTTTACATTGCACTCCCTATCTATCTCATTTACCAAAATAGACAGAAGATATATTTACCGCTGATTCGAGATTCTGATTTCTTTACTCTGAGAATAAGATCCAAGGTTTTTTAACATGTTTAAATAAATAAGCCAGGTCACTGAACCACTGTTATTTATTATTTGGGACAGTGCACATTAATGAACAATCTTACACTTCTGTACAGACTGTAAATGAGCCAGATTATAGCATATGTATATGTGGCAGAAGGGCCCTAGTACCAGTTCCAGTTAAAAAGTATTTAAGAAACAGATATCAACTTTTTTAATCATGTTTCTCTGTACAATTGTATTAATATAATAAAATAAAACATGTTATTCAAAACAGCCTAGTATTTGTTTTTTCTTGCTCGTCTTTTTGATGAACGTCAATAATTATTGGCTAAATATTAGGGGTTAGTGTAGCTCTATTGTTATAGTATTTGAGTTCGATTCCAGTGCAAAAAATATGTGGTATATATATCTAAATGTAGTCCTGGTAGAGTGTGGCAATACATTTATCCGGAAAATAATGAAAATGCAACCCACAACAAATAAGTCAAAGTCCATCCATGTCACGAAACGGATAGGCCTAGCGGTTTACAGGGTCCGCCACGACCTGCATTGGACCTTAATTGGTTTAATTTAGATCCTTGCAGTCTGTATGTCCTCTGCCTGGCCTCAGTGCAGGTTCATTATTGTGAAGATGAAGATTGTGAAGATAAGAAGAAGAGGAAATGATTATGAACTAACTCTGCATTATCTTGTAATGCCTTAACCTGATTTATATTTGTAAGGCAAGAGAGCAATGACTCGATTTACAACTAGAACCGTATATCACTACAGAAATATATTATGTTGAATTTAAAATTATTTTTAAATACATCTGATATGCAATTTAATGTAGCCTATGTCTATGGACCGCACAAGCGCAGTACTTGCCTGACAACTCCAACTAAAATCATCCATTGCATTATGTGGGCGTGGTGTTGCGTTCAGACACCAGATGAGTTCCAGTAGCCAGGCAAGGTCCCTACCCTTTTAATACATCCATGGGTCCCTACCACTTCGAATCCATGCCACCCCCTTCCCGTTTCATTTGGCACAGTCGGAATGCTGGCAAACACATTGATATTTAGTATAACTATATTAAAATACATGCAACTAAGTTATTCACCTTGTATTTATACATTGTTTCGTGTACTCATTATTTGAAAGCGATCATTGTGTCTTCTTTAGATAGTTTGTTTAAGTTTTGTGTGGCCCCTCATACATTCCGGTAATGGACTGTTCCATCGTGAGGCCTTTGCAGTAGGGAGTGTTGTTGGTGGACTCCTCAAGTTTTATATTACTTTATGCCTGTATTTTTTTAAATTAAGAAACCCGGAATTGTTTGTTTTCATAGCTAGGCAGCTAGCTAATTATTTTATTTATCGAGGCTAGTTAAAGAGACGATACTTTTGGGCGTGGTTCAGTGCTAAGTTAGCCACAGAAGGAAGGCATCTTCGGCGACTATAGTTCCGAAACCTAGAGCTTATGATGCCGACATTGCGGGACAGCACCATGTCTCATCCTGGCGAGAACCCTCACCAAGTTCGGGTAAAAGCTTACTACAAAGGGTACGTAACCGTGTAGCCTTATTGGTTTATTATATCAAATGCGCATATGTTCTATAGATTACTCATTGGGAACCTCGTTTATTCTTTTATAGTAGACAGTTACATTCTTAGCTAGTTGGCTAAGCTAACTAGCTAAAGATAAACATGACAGAGTGATACTAACCAGACATTCATGAGCGTTAGCTAAGCTAGCTAGTTAGTTAGCTAGCTATGTTATAATGCTGCTGTTATAGGTAGCTTATGTTAGCTAGTCTAAGTTAGCTAGTATAGATGTTCTGTTGTTATTAATGTGTATTTTTGGCAAGTGGAACTTCTTCCATGTATTTCCATTACATGCTTGTAGTAACTAACTCAGTATCTGACTGTACTTTACTAACGGCACTAGCTACCTCCATCACCAAGAACAAGAGTCTCATAGCTGTACTGTAATGTTGGGCTACATTAAATGGATTTGAGCTAGGGAGGCTGGCTGGTGTTTTGGATATAATTAACCAAGTTAGCCAAGTAGTTAGCACCAACCTACAGTACTGTAGATTGCGTCCTGTTCGGTAACTTTGATTTAACCAGTCAGCCAATAAAGGAGGTGAGTTGCTGTCACAACCGAAATTACAACATTGAAATATGTACAGTAGCTACCTATACACTTTGGCAACATCTTTCTGGAACCTTGGAACAATTGAATACAAAAGGCTTCCTGCTCATGACAGCCCAGTGTGTGTGATGCATTAGGCCGTAACCACTGGACCTAACCCAGTCTCACTATATGTATTAAATTCTATATGAAACTTATTTGCCACAACAAGTGTTTCCATTATACTCCTTGGAGATGGGGTCCGTGATTTGTGGTTTTACTTAGAGACTTGCCAAACGTGTATTATCTGCTAGACCGGTTGTATTTCCCACTCGCTCTAGTTACTCGCCCAGAAAGCCAGTTATTGTCCCTAGGTTGAAAAAACAAGCATCCAAACTATTTCTGAGATGACTGTCTAGGAATTGCAAGTATGTGAAGAATCAGAGGCCGCTTATTATCGGTTGGTCAGGTGCAATGATAGACCATCCTAGGCTATATTAGTTTTTATATTACTGTTTCATTTGAATGAACATAGGGAAATTCAGATTGGATCCACGCATTGAATATCTCGTTTAACACTTATTAGTATCTAATTTGGGGTGATAAATATCAAGACAGGTTGAAATCTGCTGCACTGTGAGTCATAGTGTATATATCGTTTTGCTCTGGTCACGCAGTTGGCAGTCACGTGGAAGTAACGAATGGCCAGTTTGACAGGAGAGAGATGTGCATGTAGGGCACAGCCTTCCAGCTCCATTTACTGTCACATAGGCTCATTGAAACAGACAGGCACAGTGCTGTGAGCTAGCCTTCTAGTCAAGGCCAGGGGTGTCAGCAGGCTTGGGCAGGACTGTGGTGTCAGGCTGTGACAGCCAATCACTGCCGTCACTTCATTAACACTGACATAGGAAGTGTATTAGTAAGAGTAGATCAAGGCACAACAGTTGTTTACACAGTGGATGCACAGATGATAATTAAATACATTTGTTCGGTACGTATAAATGGTAATACAATAACCTGATCACTGACCCTGACCGTTAGGCTGTGTTCATCAATAAGTGTTCTGGTTGCCATGCTGACCCCTACCCTGTAAGGTTTTAATACCTTTCCTTGATGTCTCAATAACTTAAGGTAAATATTAAAGAGGCATGAGCATTGACCTATAATGTACTGTAGAACAGTTCTTTTGCTCTGCTGGTATAAATGTGTATTTGGTTTTGTACAATGTGCTGTGCAGTGCCTGGCAGTCCCTAACTAGGCAGGGCCAGGAGTTCAGCCGATCAACAAAACGGAAGCAGGATTTCTAAAAACGTCACGCCAGATTGAATGTTTTGCAGGAAACTAACGTCTGGTCGGCAGAAAGTGCAAAAGCCCCTGTATTGCCTCTCTTCCTGAAAAGTTTTACATAGCACCTCCCTATCTGCACCAGTACACAAAGCTTTGCTTACTGTATTTCCCAAATGCCACACTAATCCCTATACAGTGCACTATCTTTGACCAGCCACTATAGGGCACTGGTAAAAAATAGTGCAACTTACATGGAATATGTGCTTTGTGGGACTCACCCCTGGCTTTGTACAGAGGAAGGCATGCGTCTCAGACTGCTATGTTATTTTCATTGAAAGCACTTCCCTCACATCAGGCACAAAGCTGCAGAATGTAGATCCTCCTCCTGGTCATTTCCCAGCCATCATAATAGCTTTAAAACTAATGGCTTTCTTTGTTGCTCACAGCAACCACTGTGCCCCCTATCTGTGCTGTTTTTGCTATACATTATTTATTAACAGTCTCATCTTATTGGTAGGTTTAGTACAGTCAGCAGTCAAGCCATTCAATTTGTTTTGCTCGTTCTGGAAGCCGTCACTTTGCACATATAGAATGTTTTATGTTATAGGCAATCTCGTCATGTCATGATTCAGAGTGCCATGAGGTTTGAGCTGGGTTATGTAGAGCTCATAACAACCAGGGTTTAGATTTCCCAGAAGGATTGACAGCCATTGCCGTCCAGTGCCCCAGAAGTCTACCTTCCCAGATAATACACTTTGCAGAGTAAAAACTATCAGCGTGTTTACACTGTTAATGTTATGATCGTTTTGTCTAGATGAGTGAGAATTCATCTAGAAGCTGTACGTAGTTTTATAGTTTAAACAGGTAGATATCTCAATTGTCGTGTCACCCTCTGAGGTACATGGCAACACCTTCCCGACAGATACTAGATACACAGGTCTAAAGAAAAATGCATAGTGTGTGTGGTGGTGACATTGTTTAACAACCAGAAACTTCCTTTGATCTCCCATCGACAGTCTGTATTAGGCCTATATAGACCCAGACTTCAGAGGTTGCGTTAATGCTGGGATCTGCATTTTGTACACGCAGTGCAGGGATGTGTGTGGCGGGAGAAGCCAAGTTGCATTTTTGTTGCTAGGTTGCATGGAATCTTCGGTGATCAGAGGATTTGACTGAAAACCAGTCATTCTCCAAACACTCAGACAATGCAAATTATGAGTGATCAATTTTGGCTGGTGAATGCCCAATTTTTACCAGCCACTTTTTCTGTAATTTTCAATTATATATATATACTACTATTATGTCCAACAGTAGGCAGTTTCACATTTGAGAGGTGTAAAACTTTTCCATTGTAACACCTAGCTAACCTATGCAACAATATTTGTTGAATCACCATTTTTATAGTTGTATGTTCATTTTGTAATCTGTTGGGAAAGCATATTTGGGATTACTAATAAAATATTACAAGCATTGGTCTAATTAGCTCCAATCAAAACTGCAAGTAGATGCTTCTTCAGCAATGAAACCAAACATAATGCAACATGAAATATAATGTTGAAACTTGAATTAGAATCTGTAGTGGGCTAAGTTGCTGCATTGCAGGACAAGCTATGTCATGATAGTCAGTGGTTCAAGCCTTACTGGCTTCTCTGGCTTTCCCCAGACCTCCAGAATGAGGCTGCTCAAATTGGCATAGTGCTGCCCGGGATCGGCGACATGTGGTTGGATGAACCATGTGTACGCCCCTTGCCATCCAACAGATCTGTCAAGGAGTTGCGGAGCTGCTGACAAGGGAGGGTTAGTGGGAATTGGGAGGGTGAGAAAATTAGGGGGAAAAAATACAAGGTAATTGAATTAGAATCTGTTGTTAATCAAATAAGTTTGCACTTGAATTTTTGAACAGCCTCTCATTACATTTGTGTGGTAAAATGAGAGTGCATCTTTTCAAAATCGAATCATAAATGCAGACTCAATTAATGCCCCCACCCATGTTTTTACTGACAGCAGATCATCCAATGGTCGCGTAGCATTCTGCGCTTTGTGCGTGACATGGTTACTTGCATAACTGTTGATCACAGAAATTTACATTAATAGCCTAATCGTATCATATTTGCATGAAATCCCTCTTATTTGTAACTATACACATTTTGTCCTTGTGGCGGTCAGATGGGTCAGCGGTTAGGGAGTTGGACTAGTAGTTGGTTCTGTTCTCGTGTGTGCCAAGGTACTTCGTCCTAAATTGCTCCAGGGAGAATGTTCCTATACTTACTGTAAGTTGCTCTGGATAAGAGTGTCTGCTAAATAACTAAAATGTAAATGCAATGTAAATGTCCTTGATATTTTCTACATTGACTTCATGTAGCCCTTTTTTTTGTGTATAGCGCACAAAATATGCTTATAGTACCAGAGGTCAAGGCTGGAGTTCTCAGACTAGCTCCGTCAAACCCAATCACATATGCTCCTCGAAAAGTCTGTCTTTGTTAATGAGTAAACAAAAAGCCTAATAACAAATAACCACCACAGTGGCTGGTAGATTAAGAAACTTTACCTCCCGATTTCCCACCCTGCTCAGTGCTTTTGGTAATTCCCAACTCAGCCACCGTAACTTTTCCAAAAACCTTCAGTGACGTCACTGCAACATTTTCAAAAATACATTGAGATTCAGGGGATACGTTTGGTGACTTCCTCATATTTATTAGTCCAGTTTTATTCTTCTATGAAATTGATTCTAAGATCGACTCACTTCAAAACGAACATTTAGTATTTAAAAAATTCTTAATGTTGGTCAATGGGCTGGTCTGGTTACTGAGCGAAGTGCTGTCGCACGCACCCCCTTAGGGCCAGGTGTCCTTGGTCCTGACATCACAGAAGCCCACTTCTCTGGTCCCTTATCTCTGGGGTGAACTGTGGAGTGTAGTACTGGGGCATGGTGGATTGTTGTTATGGTCGATTCAGACCTCCAGGCGAAAGTGTGACTAGTTGACATTTTCATCACTAGGCAACATTGCTTTTGTGTGTTTTGGGGGGGTGTGCATCTGAGGCTTTTCACCCAGGCACACACTTTCTTTCATAGGTGGCTTTGGTGTCACCTGGAAAACAAGTTTTGAAGGCTTGTTACAAAATGGATAGCACCTGTTGTTTTGGTAATCACCCCTCACCACCCCTGTCTTTTTCTGGTTGCGAAAGATTAGCAGTATGAAAGCCAATTCGTGTATTGGGACACAAATGGTTCAACTCGCCTATACGAACGAGGTCTGTTTTCCCCTGAACGGTGTTAGGTAGTCAGGTCCAGCAGTTTTTTGGTTTATAAGATATTTTTTATATTATATCAAAGGCAATGCAGTTTCTCAGAAAAAGGCAAACCACTGCTCAAAATACATATCCCAATGTCATTCTCAGTGTGTTTAAATATTCCACCTTGTGTCACTCTCTGTTTGTAAAGTTTGATTGGACGAAATGTTACCTAGCGACAGTGCAAATATCTATACCGAGCCCCTTTGCACACGAACCGTGTTGTGGAGTCAGAAATGCTATTTTGGGCCATAGAAGTTGTATTTCTTCTGTTACTCACCCCTGATGAGCAACTACTAAACAATCCATGTGTTCCACTGTTAGCTATCCCCACAGCAGGTCGAATGTTTTGTTTAACCCGAGAGGTCGTTGGATTTTCATTTCCATCTATGGCAGCATATCCAGTTGTTTTCTGTGAGGATGTAGTATGGGTCTGCTCTGTCTAGGTGCCCACCTACCAACGCACCCTAGTCAGAGTGTAGTAGCTGGGTGTTTAATGAACAGCTACATCCTGGCTCCTGTAACGTCACAGTGTTGGAGTAGTAAGAACACTGTGTGTGTTCCTAACCAGCTCTGGAGGTTTAGGAGCACTACAGGGTGGGGGAGTACTAACAGCATGATGCTCAACGCTCCTCCTGCACTGGCACTAATTTACACAAACAGGAAGGATGGAGGGGGGGGGAGGTGGAAGGAGGGAATGCGGGGGAGGAAGAGGAACAAATGATGGCATCTCAGTCAAGGAGAGAATGTGAAGCAGGAAGTAAGATCTGAGTGGAGGGATATAGAGGAAGTGGCCTATACCAGCCAATGAGCTGCCGGCTCAGAACCTGTCATTGTGGTGATTAACTCACCAACTGTAGACTATGGTAGCCATGCTGACATTTCAGTGACTTTTTGACTGAAGCTCTTTTAATAAAACAAGAACATTCACTTTTTTATGCTTTAGCTACTCAAAGGCTCTTGGCTTTGGGTGAACCTCCATCCCAGTTTGTGTTCTTTCTTGCTGAAGGTAGCTGGGTTCCTGTACAGGGTTAAATGAATGTTCCCCTGCGCGTTGCTTGCTCATCCAGGTGTGTGGCTTATATTATTTTAGCATTCCCTAATTTTGCTCTATCAGGGTGGGGTCTGATGATGCTGGTACAGAGCCTGAGGGTCTACTGTTGCCCTCAGGGGTCAGACGTGCCGCCAGAGCCTCCTCCATCACACCTCGACCTCTACACACTTTATTAACCCTGGTGTTGGAGAGGGTGCCCTCAATCCTAGTTCTGCTGACTGAGACGCGGCTTGCATCCCAAATGAAAGCGAGCACTACGGTGTACGGAACAGGGAGCCGGTTGGTCCTCTCCCTGAGAGACTGCACCTGATTGGTTGGGAAGATGCAGTGTGAGGAAATGAGGGATCCTCTGCTGTCAGGCTACTGGATTGGGCATCACACCAGGGATCAGCTTCTGTACTGGGCTGTTGAGCTGGGAGACCAAGGGCCACAGAGTTTTTAATTGTTTTCTGGTCAGTTTTTCCAAGGTATAGGACATGGTTCCCAAAGTGGCTCAGTGGTTACGGCATGGTGTCCCAAACTTCCCTGGTTCTAATCCCTCTCTCCCTCTCCTTCTTCTCATCATTGTCTGCAATTGATATTATTATGAATATTTGTCAGGGGGAGGAGAGAAGATGAATGACCAATTGAAAGCTGGGCATGATTAGGTTGCCATGATGGTATGGAGTCCTGATTTGACCAGGACAAAAGGTTAACACCCCTAGTCTTACAATAAGGACCATGGGCACTTAGTGACGCATAGTATCAGAACACCTGTTTAATGTCTCATCAGAAAGACAGCAAGATACGCAGGTCAGATGTCACTGCCCTGGGGATTTGGGAATGATCTTTAGACCAGAGGGAAGAGTGCCCCCTACTGGCTCTACAAACAATTTCCGGCAGCATTGGTCTCCCATCCAGGGACTGAGCAGGCTCGAACCTGCTTAGCATCAGAAACAATCAGCAGTGGGGAACGGGGCACTATGCTGCTTCAATTAATAGGTGTGTGTTGATTGTCCCGTGCATAGAGCCTGGAAGGATGAAGTAGCACAGTGTGGCGCTCCTCAGATAGCTGTGTTAAACACATAACAGTCGGTGCAAACTTGTAAATGCATCATGTGGTAACACTGAAGGCCATGGTTTTAAAAGGATCCCAGCTTTTCTATAATGATACGCACTCTTCCCCATCGCTGGGCAGTAGAGCCAGTAGGAGCCTTGTAAATGCATCCTGTTTTTATAGCCTGCTTGTTTCATCTCATCTGATTACACATGGTTCTAGCTTCCTTCATTGTACCCTGGCCCAATCCTCATCATAAAACATGTAGGCAATTAAAATTGAGCGAACATATTAGAGCCTGACCGATATATCGGTGGGACGATATTTTCGGCCGATATTAGGCATTTTCTAAACTATCTGTATCTGTGTTTTTAATGGCCGATAAATGAATATTTAAAAAATAAAATAAAAACCTGCCTCTGCTGGACTGGAGTTATTGAGGACTGGCTGATTCAGTACACTACCTCATACTGTATGTAGTTTATACAGTATTTTGCTGTTATTTATCAGAACTTATAGAACTTAACAGAATTTTTTTTCCAGTCTTCAAAGTTATATTTATGAAGCTTAAGAAGTCTATTTAATACTGATCACTTAGATTTTCCTTTTTGTTGTTGTGTTTTTGTTCAAAGAACTTTAAGTTTAATATCTTTGTATTTTTATACATTTTATTTATCAGAACTTTAATATATTTTGATGTTCCTCTGTTCTGTTGTGACAATAAAACAAACAAGTTTATTTTCAAACTGCATTTTTATATTATTTTATTGAGAACTCATAAATAACTACAAATGACTAATGTTAGCGAAATCTGTTTGTTTTGTTACACATTTCTGGAATTTATTTCTTTAGACCAATGCCAAAAAACTGTCAGTTGACTCTGAAAACCATGAATGGGTTGGTTGGAAGTGGAACGTCCCCTTAGTACTAAGTGTGTTCTCCTCCACAGGGACATCATGATCACACACTTTGAGCCGTCCATCTCCTACGAGGGATTGTACGGGGAGGTCAAAGACATGTGCTCCATGGACAATGACCAGCTCTTTACCATGAAGTGGATTGATGAAGAAGGTTAGTATTACCTTTATCATCTGCCTTCATCCATGCCTTCATCCCCTCCAAAAAATCCATCCATTCATCCACTGTCATCCATCCATTGATCATCCGCTGTCATCCATCCCTCTTTGTCTTTTTCATCCATCTGTCTCTCTCAACATTTAAAGGTTATAGTCTCTGTGGGCAGATCTTAAATGAGACTGACCGCAGTATTGATTAGTGAACCATAGGATGTGATATAATAGGAGTGTTTGCCCCGTTGAGCCGGCCGTGTCTCACATGTTGTCAGGGGAGATTGCAGGTTTCCACCCTAAATAGTGGGGATGTGTCATTCACTCTTTGACCATGGTGTTGTCATAGGTTCTGAAAAAAGATTAAGGCTGAGACATGGCCCACACAGTTAGGTTCATGGGGCGCTAATGTGGCCTAGTGGTTAGGGATAATCTGATTGTTCTAATACCCCCGACTGCCAAGGTGAAGCTTCTGACATTCTGTCTGTGAGCAAGACAGTTAACCCTTTTTGCTTCCAGGTCATCGCTGTAAATAAGAATTGTTTCTTACTCAAATTACCTGGTTAAATAATTGTACAATAAAAATCAAGTGCTGAGAATCTACTTCAGTGTTGTGTGTCTTAAGATGCACTTTACATTGTTTTACAAGAATATCACTTTTTTCAAGCAATGGCATCTTAAAGATGTGAACTTTCATTTGAGCTGAATGTCAAAGCTGTGTGTATTTTGTAAATATGAAAAATAATGTACTTTACAGAGTCACGTGAAAATAATGGAAGCCATAGTTTATGTTTACATTCGAGACATCTTAGGGTAAATAGTCTTGCCCAAGGATACAGCAGGGTTTTTTGGCACAGGAATCTAACCGACAACCTCGCAACTGCAAGTCTGACTCAAACACTGAGCCATCTGTCTCAAATTTTTTCCACTGATTGTTCTTTTAAGAAACTTGTTGGGAAGAATATTGAAAGCGGGGTGCATGTGTAAACCAGTCAGAATCAGTGATCCAGGTGTCTGTGAATGGTGTGTGATTAGTGACCTGCGTGTTTGTCCTCACGCAGGAGACCCGTGCACAGTGTCATCTCAGCTAGAGCTGGAGGAAGCTCTGAGGCTCTACGAACTCAACAAAGACTCTGAACTCATCATCCACGGTAACATGACCTACAGTCCCTATGACGAATGATGACCAATGCCTCTTGACTAAAGTGGCATCAAAGCCACATGCGTATGAGATAATATACCACCGTTATTAATATGGGTGCAACGCTACACGTATTAGAAACCCTATGGTATCAAAGCCACATGCGTATAAGATGATATACCACCGTTATTAATATGGGTGCAACGCTACACGTATTAGAAACCCTATGGTATCAAAGCCACATGCGTATGAGATGATATACCACCGTTATTAATATGGGTGCAACGGTACACGTATTAGAAACCCTATGGTATCAAAGCCACATGCGTATGAGATGATATACCACCGTTATTAATATGGGTGCAACGCTACACATATTAGAAACCCTATGGTATCAAAGCCACATGCGTATGAGATGATATACCACCGTTATTAATATGGGTGCAACGGTACACGTATTAGAAACCCTATGGTATCAAAGCCACATGCGTATTAAATGATATACCACCGTTATTAATATGGGTGCAACACTACACGTATTAGAAACCCTATGGTATACTTATTCTGAATAAAACTACATTATTATAAAACTACAGTAGCTACGCTTTTTTTTTTTTAATCAGCTTGATGTGAAAATATTATTATTATTATTATTATTATTATACTTATTCTGAATAAAACTACAGTATTATAAAACTACAGTAGCTGCTCATTTAGTTAATGCTTTTTTAAAAAATCAGCTTGATGTGAAAATATTGTTTATTATTATTATACTTATTCATACTTATTATAGCCTTTGCGCACATCATAATGAAAATAGTACTCATTGTTGCCACTTTCCCTGCTTTGTGAGTAACGTGTGAAGGACAGCTAGACCTACAATAATGAGTGGTAATGATGAATCAATGTGAGAAGACCCTCAGATTCATCTACAAACAAAACTAGACTCTAATATTGCTAAACATCAGTTTTGCCTGTTATTATTATCTCAGACTTATATAGAAAGCGATTAAGATTACATGACGTGTCCAACCTTTCGTCTACGTGTCAGGAAACAAAAGTTTGGCTAGTATGGACAGTATAAAATGTAGTTATGTGGCAATGCATGTGCAAACTGTATGTTACACATTTTAGGTATTGGTTGCTTTGCTTTTTGTTATTTTGCCCATTTAGTTGTTTGGTTCCAGATGGAGTTTCACAATTAAACAAAAAAATGATCTTTAACTAACCAAAAACGCTCTACCGCGCTCTACCGAAAATGTACTGTTACTCAACTGTAATATGTACCATGTTGTGGGTTAGGCATACCTTTACCTTTAGTTATTACACTTATTTACTGTGTGATTTATTACTATGCATAGCACTTTCTGTACTGCGGCCAACCATGTTTCAATGGGTAGTTGTTGCTAGACAGCAGATGACTTGGGAAAACCCAAATAATGTATTGTCCATTTAGTTTATAAACACAACGGGAGATTGATTACTCATTTATTTCTCTGAAGCTGAGGGGTTGTTTATTTAGTCTTTCAAAAATGAAATGTGTGTTTAAACCTTAAAGATGCAATCTGCAATGTTGGTAATTGCAAAACTATTTTTAGCCCCCCCATTTTAGTGTAGCATATTGTCTATATTATATGCAACATATTAGTAGAATCGCCGTCTTACCATAGTTATCTTGAAACCCGACAGAGTTTCTTGGCCTTTACAGGCCTTCCCTTACTGCGTCTGGCAGGGAATTCCCAACAAATGTGTGACATATGGTTTGCTAACGTAGGGGAAGTCCCATTGACAGAGCTGTCAATCAAACCTGACCTATAGGGTGACGTCTAATGAGTTTGCAGAGTGAGTACAACCTCTAAACACAGGAGAACAAAAGAGAAAATATGAACCTAGACACTTCAGGTAAATAACCTAAGTCTTGATCCGGGACCCGTTTTAGCTCTAGGGCACCTAAATTCACATTCTTTAGAACCTAAATAACTAAAAAGTTCTAAATATCACCTAAAATCATGGAAGGCATCTTTAAGACTAATGCAGTTATTATATTATGTCCCCCTTATGATGCTGCAAAATTAATAAAATATTCAATAAGGTAATAAACCTTTTGGCCACCTTTTCGCCCATTAAATGACCAAACACCTAGCTTACAAGGTCTGGTGTTTCAGTGAGGAGCCAGCTGGATGCTGTTATGGGAACATTCCAGCAGCTGTAGATGAGGACAGAAGAACAGATGAGATGGTGGATAAATAATAAAAGACTCACTGTGTCTGAATAGAACGACGGCGTGATTGGTTGTCTTTAATAAACACAACATGGAGGCGGAGAGGGAGGTGAAGGTCACAGTAGAGGTGATGTGAGAGGGCGGAGTCAAGAGCTGGAGGAGAGGGACACAGGCCTGGGCCAATCCTTCCAGTAGTTAATAAGAGAGCATCCATTCAAGCTACCACACACACCACACGCACGCATGCACACACCACGCACGCACACGCACAAGTATGATTATCAGTGTTTTGTTTTCTGTCCCCCAGTGTTTCCATGTATTCCAGAGAAGCCCGGCATGCCTTGTCCAGGAGAGGACAGTAAGTCTTCGTCCACCCTGCTTGTCCGACATCCATGTCCTGGTTTTCTTATGATTGAGTGTCCATTAACCCGTGTTCCTGCACCCTTCAGAGTCTATATATCGACGAGGTGCGAGGCGCTGGAGGAAGCTGTATTATGCCAGCGGCCATGCCTTCCAGGCCAAACGCTTTAACAGAGTGAGAATCATCCAGCATCTTCATTCCCCCTCATCCTTCCCCCTCATCCTTCCCCCTCATCCTTCCCCCTCATCCTTCCCCCTCATCCTTCCCCCTCATCCTTCCCCCTCATCCTTCCCCCTCATCCTTCCCCCTCATCCTTCCCCCTCATCCTTCCTCTCTCAGCCGCTCTCTAAAGGTGTTTTCTTTGCCTCTGTCTTCCAGAGAGCTCACTGCGCCATCTGCACAGACCGGATATGGGGTCTGGGGCGACAGGGATACAAATGCATCAACTGCAAACTATTGGTTCACAAGAAGTGTCACAAAATGGTCACGGTGGAGTGTGGTCGACAGATGATTCAGGTGAGGAACTGATACGGCTGATAGAGGTGAGCAACAGATACGGGCGATAGAGGTGAGCAACAGATACGGGCGATAGAGGTGAGCAACAGATACGGGCGATAGAGGTGAGCAACAGATACGGGCGATAGAGGTGAGCAACAGATACGGGCGATAGAGGTGAGCAACAGATACGGGCGATAGGGGTGAGCAACAGATACGGGCGATAGAGGTCAGGATCTTTTTCAAGACCTTGTGAAACTTCAGCACATGTTGTATGTTCTTGTTTAAGCCACTTTGTTTCTCAGTGTCCTCTTCCTGTGTGCTGATGTTTGTTTCAGGAGCCAATCATGAGGCCTGATAGAGGGCCCTCCTCCATGCCTATAGACCCATCTGAACAGCCAGGTAACACACACACTAGCCTGGTTAATTCATAATGAACCAATCTGTGAAAATAGTTTCTTAGGACCATTTTAAGTCACTAAGCTGCATGCAGTATAGACTAAAGCGCACAGTATACTAACCCTCCCTGTCAATCAAATTGGACCCACTGTAGTGACTGTCAGGATATCTCACTGAACTCACTGCTGTCTCATTTCTGTCTGTCTGTCTCAGGCTCTCAGAACAAAGGTTCCAGAGAGAGTCTGACCTACGATGGTGAAGAGAAAGAGGTAATGATCAAATGTTGAGTATGTAAAGTAATTAACCGAAGGAGGGTGTGTGTTTGAGGGGACATCTTGTTGTAGCTTTTGGGGACGTCTGGTGTCCTGTCTGGTGTCCTGTCTGGTGTCCTGTCTGGTGTCCTGTCTGGTGTCCTGTCTGGTGTCCTGTCTGGTGTCCTGTCTGGTGTCCTGTCTGGTGTCCTGTCTGGTGTCCTGTCTGGTGTCCTGTCTGGTGTCCTGTCTGGTGTCCTGTCTGGTGTCCTGTCTGGTGTCCTGTCTGGTGTCCTGTCTGGTGTCATGCTGTCCCTGTGTGTGTCGTGCAGGCGCGTAGCAGATGCACAGGGAAGTCAGCGTCCAGTCTGGGTCTGGTGGACTTCGACCTCCTGAGGGTGATTGGGCGGGGCAGCTATGCCAAGGTTCTGCTGGTCCGACTCAAGAAGACTGAGAGGATATACGCCATGAAGGTTGTCAAGAAGGAGCTGGTCAATGACGACGAGGTAAACATCCTCTATTACTGTCTACCCATTAATTGAGCTGGCAGCTGACACTGTCCTCACATCCTCTGTTATGTTCTGTCCATTAATAGAGCTGACACTGTCCTCACATCCTCTGTTAGGATCTGTCCATCAATAGAGCTGACACTGTCCTCACATCCTCTGTTAGGATCTGTCCATCAATAGAGCTGACACTGTCCTCACATCCTCTGTTACGTTCTGTCCATTAATAGAGCTGACACTGTCCTCACATCCTCTGTTACGATCTGTCCATCAATAGAGCTGACACCGTCCTCACATATTGTCTGTGTTTGGGGGTCTACATATTCTTATTGTCTGTGCTGCAGGACATTGACTGGGTCCAGACAGAGAAGCACGTGTTTGAGCAGGCGTCCAACCACCCGTTTCTGGTGGGACTTCACTCATGCTTCCAGACGGAGAGCCGGCTGTTCTTCGTCATAGAGTACGTTAACGGTGGAGACCTCATGTTCCACATGCAGAGGCAGCGGAAGCTCCCAGAGGAACACGCCAGGTCAGAACAATGATGCCATGTTCAGTAGGGCAAACATCTCATCTGTCTGAGTGTAGTCTTTTTTCCTTTGTTTTGCTTACATCTTTCTGTTTGCTGCCTGACACGTGATCCTGATTGAACTAATGAGCAGCCTGGTGTTTAGCTGCACTGCCCCTAGACAGCGGTTCTGACCCGTTGTTCTGTGTGCCAGGTTCTATTCTGCAGAGATCAGCTTAGCGTTGAACTACCTCCATGAGAGAGGCATCATATACAGAGACCTCAAACTGGACAACGTGCTTCTGGAGTCTGAGGGACACATCAAACTCACGGACTACGGAATGTGCAAGGTGTGTGTGTGTGTGTGTGTGTGTGTGTGTGTGTGTGTGTGTGTGTGAAAAACAAATGGAAACTAGTTTTTTGTGTGCATATTTTATTAAGTGAATACCTCATGCATCAGTGTTGCTCTGTTAGTTCTTCATTAATCAGAGCTGTGTGTGCGGGTGTGGAGGGTCGTTAAATAGGGGACGGGGGGCTGTAATAGCAAAGTGACAGCTACAGACAGGCTGTGGGGGAGGGGCCATGCGTCTATGACAACGAGTGAGCCAGATCTGGCAACCTATAAAGAAAATGTCCTAGCCATAGAAATGGATAGAAAGGCCATTGATCTGTTTGGCGTGGTCATTCGATTAGTACACAACAAAATGGCGATTGTTGTTAGTTGTCACAGTGACAACACGCAAATCGGTTTAATGCGGAAGTAGGCCGCTAGATCGGGGCGCAGATGGCTCAGTGGGTAGGGAGTCAGACTTGTAGTCAGAAGGTTGCCAGTTCGATTCCCGACTGAGCCAAATGTTGTTGTGTCCTTGGGCAAGGCACTTTACCCTAATTGCTCCCAGGTCGTTGCTGTAAATAAGAAACTGTTCTTAGTCAACTTACCTGATTTAAAAAAATTAAATCTTTGCAATGGAATGGTACACATAAAAATGCCTTGCGCTCTGACCATTCTGCTACATTGATTTGAATTGGAATGGCATTTCTATCCATTCCATTTCTATGGTCCTAGCCCTTGATGTCATTCTGTGTGCTACTGTGTTCTGTGTGTTTGACTGCGGTGCCCCTGTCCTCTAGGAGGGCCTGAGGCCCGGAGACACCACCAGTACGTTCTGCGGAACTCCCAACTACATTGCCCCGGAGATCCTGAGAGGGGAGGACTATGGCTTCAGCGTGGACTGGTGGGCGCTGGGGGTGCTGATGTTTGAGATGATGGCCGGACGGTCGCCCTTCGACATCGTAGGGAGCTCGGACAACCCAGACCAGAACACTGAAGACTACCTCTTCCAAGGTACCAGGGCTCGAACTGTGTTGATGTTTCTTTGAGTCTATCTGCAATCTTTGCCCATTTACTGACTTTCCAGATGTATATTTTTGACAATTAAAGTGCTTAAATGTCTTTAACCGAACGTGAAGTTAAATAAAAGGATGTTTGTTGATCAAAGAGCACAATATAATCAAATTATATTAGCCATCCGCTGATATATTTGAATGTGAAATATAGAAATATAACGTGTGGCCGCGTGGCGTAGTGGACTAAGTCGCTGCATTGCAGGACAGTCTACATCACGATGGTCATGGGTTCGAGCCTGACCATAGGTTCTCTGACTTTGCTTGGGCCTCCTGCACTCCAGCGACTCTGTGTTCAGATTGGGCGCCTATCAATTCAGTTGCGGAAGTATAGTCGGTGAACGTAATCATCCTGTGCATGATCTGACTAAAGGTTTCCGTGTGGGTGAACAGTGCGAAAAGAATCGGCGTCTTTTCGGAGACGATATCGCTGCTTATTGTAGTTACTGTTTATAATACAAAATGTTTGCTAATTTGTTGTTCATTTAAATATTTTAACAAATTGTTACTTTATTATATGTAAAAAATGTGTGGCTTAATCTGGTCTGTTTATCCACCAATATAATAAATAATAAATAATAATTATCAGCAAATATATTGGTTTATATGACGGCCGGCTACCAAGAAATAGGTTAGGACACAAAATCCAACATTTGTAAACCTCAATTTATTGCTTTTTGTTATTTATGTGCCCCTGTATTGCTTTGTTTGAAAAGTGATTGTCCCCTATATTAGAGGTCGAGGTCGTAGTGAGGTGGACAAACTCGTTCTTATTGTCCCCTATATTAGAGGTAGAGGTCGTAGTGAGGTGGACAAACTCGTTCTTATTGTCCTCTGTCTCTTGTCTGCAGTCATCCTGGAGAAACAGATCCGGATTCCTCGGTCGTTGTCGGTCAAAGCTGCCAGCGTTCTTAAGGGCTTCCTCAACAAGGTGCCTCTCTCGTTCAAATTAACCCCGACAAGGTCATGTGACGCTGAGGACGTTGGTGTGAATCTTCACACTCGCACGTCTTCATCAATCTCCTTACAATGATCCCTCTCTCTCCTTTCTCACTCGTTCCCTCCATCCTCGTCCTCATCCCTCCATCCTCCAGGAACCCAAGGAGCGTCTGGGCTGTCATCCACAGACTGGCTTCGCTGACATCATGGGTCATCCTTTCTTCAGAAACGTTGATTGGGACCTGGTGAGTCATTGTCTAGTGTCTCTACAACAGAGCTCCGTCTTTATCTCTCTGTCTCCTGCTCTATCTCTGTTTAGGTCAAGTGGGACATGATGACGAACGTCTGAGAAGAATCATCAGTGAACGTGGATTTAAACACTAACAAACTCAATGACACAAATCATTTACTGTACTTTCTTTTTACATGATTAAAACGAAAACCACAAAATGTTTCATAAACAAGCGAAGGTCGTGGTAATTCTGTCCTGTAGACAGACCAGAGTTGAGGGTCATGACCTTAGACCAGCCCAGACTGTCTCGTTTCTCTCCAGGGTCCCACCGTCCCAGACAGGCCCATGTGATTTATCCGTGCCTGCATCCGTTCTCTAGAGGCTTGTTTCTCAGACTCATTAAACCAGTTCCGGGCAGTAAAAGCCAGGTGGCCACTCAGCGGTCCTGTAAATATTCAGGGTTTCTAGTGAAACCACTTCAGTGAGGACTAGAAACATGTACTACTTCTGTTGTCAGGCAATGGGCCAGAGGTACTGGGTCACAGGTAGGGCTCTGATCCACTCCAAGGGCAGCGTCCACCCCTCCAGACTAACCAATCTCCATCTGCTCCAGCTACCAGACAGCAGCCTGACCTCCTTGTGATTCTGTCTGTCTGCCTGTCTGGTGTGTGCTGTCTGCCTGTCTGGTGTGTGCTGTCTGCCTGTCTGGTGTGTGCTGTCTGCCTGTCTGGTGTGTGCTGTCTGCCTGTCTGGTGTGTGCTGTCTGTCTGTCTGGTGTGTGCTGTCTGCCTGTCTGGTGTGTGCTGTCTGTCTGGTCTGCAGAGTTGGATAAGTTACTTTTTAAAAGTTACTTTTACAATTTAAAAGGAATTGGATTACAGTAATCAGATTACTTTTAACAAATGTAAAAGTAACTTGTTACCCAACTCTGCTGGTCTCTGTGCTGTCCATCTGGGGGCTCAGGTTACTCTACTGCACTGGCTCCATTAGTTGTCTGTTAAGTCTCAACTTAGAATGCAGCCTGGCTGTAGTTCTCCGGTCTACCTCCAGGGGCAGTGCTGGATCAACACAGCTGTTTCCCCTGAGCTGCTTTATAGGAGGAGAGCTCAGCTTTCCTTGCTGTCCTCTTAAACACATTGGAATTGTGTTTTCAAATGTCCCTTAAGTATTGTCAGGCGATATCGATGTTATTTGCTCACATATTTTTATCGACAATAATTGTAAATGTCTGGCGAATAATTATTTTCAACTAGAGTATCAAGCTGTGTGTGTTGATATCACTCAGTGGTTTGAGTGACCTTTGACCTTGTTGCCTTGTGTTCAGATGGAGCAAAAGCAGGTAGTACCGCCGTTCAAACCCAACATCTCAGGAGAATTTGGGCTGGACAACTTTGACGCCCAGTTCACCAATGAGCCGATCCAGCTTACGCCTGATGACGAGTAAGTGTCCGTCTCACTTGTACTACTTTAAGCACTGATGTATTCTAGATACTCCGAGTGGTTTATATGAAATGCAAATTAACTGGTTAAAATTTGTCATACATTACCTGTCTGCGTTGCAGTGATGCAGTGAAAAAGATCGACCAGTCGGAGTTTGAAGGCTTCGAGTACATCAACCCCCTTCTTATGTCTGCTGAGGAATGTGTGTGAGCTTGGTGGACGGAGTGTGTGTGAGAGGAGCACGAGAGCGGACACTACGCGCTGCTGCATCTCCTCCACGACAATGTGGCTAGCTAACTCTGCCTGGCTAGCAGATGACATCATCACTGAGCGCCCTGCGGTTGGACAGAGATGGAGCTCTCGCACTAGAGAAGCTAAACTTGCCAAACCAATCTCACATAGTGTGTACACGCATTCCAAATGGCTCCCTATACTCTATGCAGTTCAGTGGGGAATAAGAGGCCATTTAGGATGAAAGACACTCTGCCATTTATAACCACTAGTCCTTAAAACGTACCTTCTTGCTTTAATCATTTTGTATCATGAATCAGATCCGCACTGATTTCCTTGTTAGTCATCAGGGCGCCTGCGGTCAGTAGCCAATTAGGGTTGGAGGTGGTCGGTTACCTAGGTTACTAGACACGGGGCGGAGGAAAGTGGGACCCTCCTCTCTCCTCTGCTTAGTGCTGTTTGATGCATATTTTATTTGTACATATAAAAATCATTCACGCTGGAAATATGTTTAGACCAGTGCTCTCTGCCAGACCACCAGGGAGAAATAGAAACCGGTTTAATTATAGACGTCCACTACACATTCTGAATTAGTTTTGTTGTGAAGCACCATGTTTGTAAAGAAAAAAACAAGACCACACTAACCTTTTTAAAAGCAAAACACTATATATGTTTCTCTTTTTATTTAATGTAATAGCAGTCTCTATGTACGATGATTTCCAATGTCTGAAACCATTTTCAGACTTCAGACCTGGTCTTGAGGCAACCACAAAGTTTGGCCCACTATTGTTTACGTTTACAGTATTCGTCGAGGCAGCCTGTGGTACGGTATTACAAGATGACTGGATCCTCCTCAGCCACCAACACTAACGTACATACTCAAATGGCACCCTCACAAGTGCCCTACAAAAGTATATCACACTAACTTGTGAAAAGTAGGCAACTAATAACAACACGGTACCATTTTAAACTCAACTGAACTGAATGGAAGAGACAGTATGAAGGAGAATTGGGATGGTTTGTTGGGCTAGAGCACTGGCTCACTGTAGATTTTCTGCACAAATTGCACCATATTCCCTATATCTGTGGTATTTAACTCTTACCCTACCAGGGCCATTGATTTTCTGTTCTACCTTATCATTTATTGCACCCACCTGTTTAAGTCCCATATTAGAGGGTTGCAATGAAAACACTGAGTAGAACTGGGTTCGAGGGTCTGTGTTTATTAGGGCTGCCCTATATGCTACCCTATGTAATACACTATGTAGTGAATAGGGTACCCTTGAGGTTAGACACTAGTACTGTTTGCAGACATGCAGTCTGTTCTCACAGGACCAAATATTATTTTTTCTTTTAAACAGAAGAAACATTGTCTTGCTGGTACATTTTAGAAATGTACAGTATATGCAGTAGGAAGATGTGCTGTCCTAATATCATAGAAATTGTATATAAATAAAAAAAAATATTGGTTCAGTTCTACAATACAATGCCTTTCTGAAACGTTGTTTCTGTTTTCACTGTATTTTTTAGTTTTTCTATCGTTTTCTCCATTCCATGTCTGTATGTCCGTTTGAATCTTAAGAATGGACCAGCAATGACCCCTGAAAATTTTCTGCCAAAAATATAGATTCATTTCTTAAGATATTCTTCGGTTCTATGTAATAACAACCACTAGTCAAAGTACTTATGAGCTACAAGGAAAGTACATTTTCAGAATAGAGTTAAGTTAGTGATGTTACTTCCATTTGAATTTGCACATTATTCCCTATAATAAGACAATTGTATAGAAATAGAATGGATAGAAAGGCCGCTTGGTGTGGTCATTCGATTGGTACACAACAAAATGGCGATTGTTGTTAGTTGTCACAGTGAAAACACGCAAATCGGTTTAATGCGGAAGTAGGCCACTAGATCTTTGCAAATGGAATGGTACACGTAAAAGTGGCTGCCGCTCTGACCATTCTGCTACATTGATTTGAATTGGAATGGCCTTTCTATCCATTCCATTTCTATTGACAATATTAACCAGAGCTGTATGAGCCTGAACAAATGTAGTGCATTTAAATAGGGAGTAATGTTTTGTTAGATTCAGATGCAGTGTTTATACAGGGGCTACGTGAGAGTGGAGGAGCAAATACACTTCTGAATTGTACTGTTACTTTATGTTTCAATTCAGTTTTGGTTTTGTAACTTCAAATAAACGAATTTGCTGTAACTAATGATTGATCACTACTTTGAATGATTTGTAATTATGTTATTGGGTGAAACCTATATGAAAATACTATTGGATGTGGATGATGCTAATGTGTCATGTTTTTTTCAGAGGATCCTACTGAACTCTTAACAGGATGTAAAAACACTGATTTCAGAGAATAAAACTTTTTAATTTCTCTCCTTGTGTTTGTCTTGATGTATTTCTGTCTGCCTTTCTGTTAATTTATCTGTCTTTTGGTAGCAGTGTGTGGGTCTGTCTCCCAACTATTTTTGTCTTGCAGCAAATCGTGGAGGATCGTCATCCAGTATCAATCAGTTATTAACGAAGCATCATTATCGGAACAACATTTCAATATTGTTCCAGATTGCCATTGGTAGATAGTACATGCTGCATCTTATCCTATGTGGTCATGTGATGGAGCCAATGTTCCCTCACAGCTTCTCTTGGGGTTTAATGGCACTGGGTGATTCTCAATTGGGAAAAAGTCTATTCTGTCCAACATGAACCTGTCGTCAAAAAGCGGTCAGCCTATGTAGAATGTCAATCCTTCTGAGATGGTAGGGAAAGCAAGAGCCACACTGCTGAAAACTATTAACAGATCACACAATCATCACAGTATAACACCATGTCAACACCAGGAAAGTGAATGGTTTTGCAGGTGGTGGCCACAGACAATTGCTCTCTCCTTATCCTGACTGATTCTTCCTCAGGTTTGCATTTTGCTAGTATCCTTGTCACTACTGGTAGCGTGAGGCGGTACCTGCAGCACATTCAGGTTGCACAGGTAGTCCAGCTCCTCCAGGATGGCACATCCATTTGTGCCATTGGAAGACAGTTTGCTGTGTCTCCTCAATAGTCTCAAGAGCATGGAGGAGATACCAGGAGATGGGCCGTAACACAAGGAGACCTGGACAGGGCTGTAGAAGCAACCCAGCAGCAGGACTGGTATCTGCTCCTTTGTGCAAGGAGGAACAAGAAGAGCACTACCAGAGCCCTACAATATGATCTCCAGCAGGCTAGTGGTGTGCATGTTTCTGACCAAACTGTCACCGTTCGGGCGGCGTGAGGGCCCGGCCTCCTCTAGTTGGATGTGCTCACAGCCCATCATCATGCAGTTCAATTGGCGTTCACCAGAGAACACCACAATTGGCAGTTCTGCCATTGGTGCCCTGTTCTCTTCACAGATGAGAGCACACCAGGTTTACACCACGTGTGACAGATTTGAGACTGGAGACGACGTAGTGAATGCTATGCTGCCTGCAACATTGTCCATCATGACGGGTTTGGTGGTGGATCAGTGATGGTTTGGGGAGGCATATTCTTGGAGTATCACACAGACCTCCATGTGTTTGCCATTGGTACCCTGACTGCTCTCACGTACCGAGATTAAATCCTCAGAACCATCGTCAGACCTTCTGCTGGTGCAATTGGCCCTGGGTTCCTCCTGGTGCAGGACAACGATTGCCCTCATGTGGCCAGTGTGTAGGCAGTTCGTGGATGAAAAAGGCATTGATGCCACTGACTGGCCCTCGTGTTCCCCAGACCTGAATCCAATTGAGAACCTCTGAGACGTTGTGTATCGTTGTGTCTAACGTCAGAGAAATGCCACAGACTGTCCAGGAGTCTTGCATGCAATGTGTGTGTGTGTATGTTTTTATTTTATGTATATATATTTTATGTATATGTAGGCTGTGCTGAATGGAGTCAGATGGAAGGCCAGTCTTTCTGTTTTCCATTTTGCATGCAGTGACTGCTTGAAGTCTGCAATGCATCGACATTACTATACAATGGGTATCTTCCCTGGTGTTGCTCTGCCAGGCCTGTACTGCAGCCATTTTCGATGCAAATGATGCTAGCAGTCAGAAGGCTCAGAAATGAAACTCAATCAATCAGGAACAGTGTTGGGTAAAGTTACTTTTACGATTACCTTTCAGTTACTTGGTGAGTTCACAGGAAGTTCCTAATTAAGACAAAATGATCAGGTAAATGGAGATCATACCTTAACAGTGACCTATAAAACAAATAAAAAGAGTAAAGAAAATATCAATCATGGTCACCAGTAAGATATGAACTCCATTTACCTGATCATTTTATCTTAATTAGGGACTTCCCAAAACTTGTGAACTCAACAAGTAACTGAAAAGTAATTGGAAAAGTAACTTTAACCAACACTGATCAGGAACATTGCAAAGACCCTGGGCATGACCAAGGTAACAGTTTGGTTCATCATTATCAAGAACAAATCAGCCGGTCAACTCAATTATGCTAAAAGACCCGGTAGGCCAAGGAAGACCAGTGTAGTGGATGACTGGAGAATACTGTCTCTGATCAAGAAACCCTCCCCGACAACAGCGCAACAGATCAAAAACATTCTCCTGGATGCAGGTGTAGAGAAGTCTACCATCCATAAAAGACTACACCAGCAGCACTACAGAGGGTACACCACATGATGCAAACCACTGATGAGCCTGAGGAACAGAAATGCGAGATTACAGTTTTTTTAAATGCACCTAAAGAGGCCCAACATTTCTGAAAAAAGTAATGTGGACAGATGAGACAGATGGAGCAGAGTGATGGAAAGACGAAAGTGTGGAGAAAAAAAAGAAATTCCTTCAATCCAAAGCATACTACCTCATCCGTGAAACATGGTGGAGCGGGTGTTATGGCTTGGGCCTGAATGGCTGCCAGTGGAACAGGCTCACTTGTCTTCATCAATGACGTGACTGCAGACGGAAGTGGAACAATTTATTCTGAAGTCTACAGGAATATTTTGTCTGCTCAGATAAACCCAAATGCTTCAAATCATTGGACAGCATTTCATCAAGGTTCACAATGAACCTAAACATACAGCTAGAGCATTTAGGGGGTTTTTGCCAAAAAGTGGAAAATCTTTGACTGGCCGAGTAATTCACTGGATCTGAATCTAATTGAACATTTATTTTTCATGCTGAAGAGGAGACCGAAGGCACTAAGTCCTTGAAGCAAGCCGGAACTGTAGATGGCTGCAGCACATCCCTGGCAGAGCATCACCAGGGACGGTACCCAGCATCTGGCAATGTCAGTAAGGATTTGCAACCAAATATTGACAATTATTACTTTATTCTACCCTATCTTAAGCTGTCCAAAGCTTTTAGTGCCCAAAAATGTGCTGTCATTTCTGAACGGTTCATCCAATATGTATGAATATACCCTCATATTAAAGCTGTCAATTTGCACTTCAACATCATTGTGTTTGTATACTTTCAAATTTATAGTGCTAGAGTAAACCCAAAACAACAACAACAACAAAAATCACTGTCCAGTGAATCTCTCTTGCTCGCTGTATCTCTCTTCTACTGTTATTATATCAATGTTTTTTGTCATCTTGTACTCTGAAAGCATTGGGTAGATGCTGTTAAACTGCAGTGTTATTAAACTCAGTGATGTAAGGGATAGTACCCCCATGAAGGACGACGGTACCCCCAACGAGGATACATGCAGTTCGCGCTGTCCTGTTTCCCCAGGACATTTCTGACATTGTTCCTGTGCCCTCTTCCTCAGAGGACAGGGAGACGGGCAAACAGGTATGCCCCAGGCTCTCTACTGAACACCTCCTCACCCCCGGAACATCAAGAGCACTCCCAAACGGCACCCTAATTCTTATTTACTGTGCATTTTCAAACAGGGTCAACATGGCTTGGGTCAGAATCAATGCACTGTTGACGGAATAGGGGGCCATTTGGAACACGGGGGTGATTCTCGTATAATTAATGATGTCAGACAGTGGAGGACGTGAAAAACATCCCGATTGAAATGCTTCGCTCTGCTATGCTCCAACGTCCCGTGAGGGATTTAATTTAGCTGTACACAAATCTAATACGCTGTTCTACTCCAAAGTCTTTAGTAAAAAACGTGTAATGTAATGTTTAGGGTGCTATGGCGCATTCTAATATAGCTCCCGATAGGCAGACTATTCTATATATTGTAGCGCACCATAGAGTTGTGGTAAGTGCACTTTAAATGGGAAGTAGGGTGTCATTTAGGATGGGATGAGTGTGAGGTTTAAGGTGCTACATGCTGAAAACAGACAACACTATTAATTTAATTGCTAATTTACTTAATTATAACACTTATAACTTAGGGAAATTAGTTATGTGATATGCTATATATTTGTCTTTTATTATTAATATATTTTTAATGTGGCATTTTTTTCACCAAATGTGACCTAGATTAGTGACTGAATACATTTTCATACTGCAACCCCCACTGTAGGAATCAAACCTCTGATTAGACAACCTTCACGTTCTTGTAAACAGATCACCCATGAACCGAGATGTAGTTTAGATACTGGATTCAGTGATAGTGTACTGCTGCTGTAGTCATTATAAAGATAATATGTAATAAAGATAATAAGTAGTGGTGTCATTAAATGCGTTTATACAGAAGAAGTCATTCATATTGAAACTTTGTGTGCTCATCTGGTCACGGAATGGAAGATGTTCTCTGGTGATTTTATATTTCCTTTTTTAAAATCAATATCCCAAGTATAAATAAAGCTCAGTAAACCATAAAGGCTAAAATAGATGGTCATTTTCAGATCTCAATGTGCTGTAGTAGTCTACTTTCCTGTCGTGATAGCTTACACTACATACTTTCAATCATTCAGTATATTTCAATTATAAACAAGATATTGTACTTGCGAAGAAAGATAGATATTGTAATGATTTTTCAAGAATCCCTGAAGTAAGTACAGTGTTCACTTTCATATGCAGGTGTAATCATACTGTAAAGCAAACAGAGTACTTTTACTAAACCAACATAGCAAGATGTACCTTCTTTATAAAGCACACACTAACGTACAGTACGTATAGCATCAGTTCATTAATGAAAATGATGAGACTAGCCGAGTTCATCGGGCGTAGGGGATTCATTCATTTATGATTGATCACATTGTACTCTACTGTTTTCATTTCCTAAATACATAAAATTATTGGGTGTGACAGGACACAATATAATAAGTATGTGCCATAAAGAGTGGATTATTATCCATAGATATTTTCCGCAAAAACAGAGGTTAAAATCCACATCCCATGTACAGTAGGGTACATCCTGGTAATTCTTACATTACATAATTGATTATATAGCTTTATTTCCTTAGAGAAAGCAATATAATGACCAGGTAGAGGTTCTTCAGTGTGCCCTATTGTAGTGTTTCATATTGAATTGAAACAGAGCAGCTACCAATAGAGTTCTTTGGTGAGCAATATACTGTAGTGTTCCACATTAGTTGAGACAGAGCAGCTACTAATAGAGAGGTTCTTCAGTGTGTACTATTGTCATGTTCCACAACAGTTGAGACATATTTTCTTTATATATGCTTCCTTTGGGCTTTATTTTTTTAAATACATTTCATACCAATGTTATACAGATGATACACAATTGTACCTTCCCTTTAAACTTGATATTGAAACATCCATGAGGTCTCTTTCTGATTGTCTTATAGACATTACCATAAATGCTTTTAAACAAAACACTTTCTCAGGCTAAATGAAACAAAGACAGATGTTGTTGTTATTAGTCCCCCAGATTTTATTAAAGGTATAACAAATAATCTTGGGCCCCGTCTTCAAATGTAGTTTTTTTGGAAGAAATCCTGGGTTATTTTTGACTCTCATGTTAAATTTGAAAAAATATATATGCTGTTGTTAGAGGCATCTTTTTTTAGCTCGGGGCGATTACCAAACTTAAATCCATCATAAGCTTTAAGGATTTGAAGACTATTATACATGACTTTATTTCCTTGTGTCTAGAATACTCTATGTCATTATATATGGGAATTTCTCAGTCTTGTGCAAAATGAAGCTGCAAGATTTCTAATTGGCACTAAAAAGAGAGATAGTATTACCCTGTACTGGCCTCTCTTCACTGGTTAACTGTTAAATAAAGGATTGATTATAAAGAAAGATAGAATTACCATGTACTGGCCTCTCTTCACTGGTTAACTGTTAAATAAAGGATTGATTATAAAGAAAGATAGAATTACCATGTACTGGCCTCTCTTCACTGGTTAACTGTTAAATAAAGGATTGATTATAAAGAAAAATAGAATTACCCTGTACTGGCCTCTCTTCACTGGTTACCTGTTAAAAATAGGATTGATTATAAGGTTCTTTCATTAGCTGTTAATGCATTACATGGGTTGGCATCTTAATATATTTCCGACCCCCCCAACCAACACTCTTCTTCAAGGCCCCTTAGATCCTCTAATCAATTTCTTCTCTCTACTCCACGGTTCCACTTAAAGACAAAAGGTGATTGTGCTTTTTCTATTGCTGCCCCACAAGTTGTGGATTACACTGCCTTTTTATATTAGATCATCTACAAGTGTTGATGTTTTTAATTCCCATTTTAAAGTCGTTTTTTTTAGCCAATGAGTCTCAAATGTCTATCATGCTTTTTATTTTTTATGTTGAAATGCTTGTTTTTATGTTTGTAATGCTTAGTAGTAGCTGTCTAAAATGTCTATTATGTCTCTATTTATGTCTTCAATGCTTATTTTTATATACTTTTATTGTACAGCACTTTGATCAGCACCTGCTGTTTTTAAATGTGCTTCATAAATAAAGTTGACTTGACTTGACTTAGCCAACAGCTCTCTGTTGTTCAACTCCTAACGAGTCATAAGCATCGTTCATGTGATTGCACTTACGAGATTCATTTCCACCAAGCCCCAGCACACAGACTGATGTTATTACAGGGGGAAACAATGTTTCACTGCCTGGGCTCTGCAGCTGGACAGCATAACATTGTGTGTTCAAATTGTTACCCTATTCCCTATATAGTGCACTACCTTTGACTAGGGCCCATCTTCCATTTGGAACGCAGTATGCATGCTATGGCAACACACCTGCTCTCTGTATCTGCTCTCACAATACAAATGCTGACCTTGCTTTGGTTGGAAATCCAGCTAGGAGGCAGCATGCAGCCAAATGGTGGTGACTGCGTGCTGTTTATCAAACACACACACACACACGTGAAGACACACACACATTTGTGACCACACATACTACATCCAGATAAGCAATCATACTCTCACGGGCCACTTCATTAGGTATACCTTGCTAGTATCGGGCTGGACTCGCTTTGGCCTTCACAACTGCCTTAATTCTTAATGGCATAAATTGATGAAGCTTCTGGAAACATTCCTCCGGGTTTGTTTCCATATTTACATTATTGCATCACGCAGTTGCTGCAGATTTGCCGGCTGCTTGTCCATGATGCGAATCTCACGTTCCACCAGATCCCAAAGATTGGTGATTGTGGAGACCATTTAAGTACAGTAAACTAATTTTCATGTTCAAGAAACCGGTTTTAGATGACGTGAGGTCATAAAGGGATGGACATGGTCAGCAACAGTACTCAGGTAGGCTGTGGAATTTAAACGATGCTCAATTGGTATTAAGGGGGCCAAAGTGTGCTCAAAAAGTTTCCCCCACACCATTACATCACCACCACCAGCCTGATCCATTGATACAAGGCAGGATGAATCTGAATGTCGCAGCAGAAGTCGAGACTCATCAGACCAGGCAATGTTTTTTGAATATTCTGTTCTCCAATTGTGGCCCTTTAAATTGTAGCCTCAGTTTCATGTTCCTAGCTGACAGAAGTGGCACCCGGTGTGGTCTTCTGCTGTTGAAGACCATCTGCTTCAAGGTTTGAAGTGTAGTGCATTTAGAGATGCTCTTTGCATACCGTAGTTATAACGAGTGGTTATTTGAAATTTCTGTTGCCTTTCTATCAGCTTAAAACCAGTCTGGCCATTTTCCTCTGACCTCTGCCATCAACAAGACATTTTTGCCCAGAGAACTGCCGCTGGCTGAATATTTTCGATTTTTCTGACTATTTTCTGTAAACCCTAGAGATGGTTGTTTGGGAAAATCACAGTAGATCAGCACTTTGTGAAATACTCAAACCAGCCTGTCTGGCACCAACACCCATGTCACATTCAAAGTCACTTATACCACCTTTCTTCCCCCATTCTGATGCTTGGTTTGACCTTCACCAGATCATTTTGACCATGTCTACAAGCCTTAATGCATTTACCTGCTGCCACACAATTGTCTGATTAGATATTTGCGTTAACGAGCAGTTGAACCTAATGATGTGGGCGATGAGTGAATGTGATTGTGAAGCCACAAGAAGGTTCATACCATAGAAATTAAATCTATAGAAATGCCATTCCAATGCCAAACAGTTTAACAAGGCTTCTATAGATTTAATTTATATGGTTCATACCAGTGTTGGGTATAGTTACTTTTAGGAGTACTTTTTAGTTACTTGATGAGTTCACAAGTTTTGGGAAGTGCCTATTTGAGACAAAATGATCAGGTAAATGGAATTCACATCTTACTGGTGACCATGATTGATATGTTCTTTACTCTTTCTATTTGTTTTATAGGTCACTGTAAAGAAATGAACTCCATTTACCTGATAATTTTGTCTTAATTAGGGACTTCCCAAAACTTGTGAACTCATCAAAGTACTCCTAAAAGTAACTATACCCAACACTGGTTCATACACACAAACACACACACTCAGATCATTACATCTTTCCTTAAGCTTAACCTAATCCTGACCTCAACCTCAATAAATCAATATTTAGGCCATAACATTTTATTGGGTGTAGTTGTTTTACTTCTTTAATGACAGGACAGTAGTAAGCCTAGGCTAGGGAGACAGGCATGTAGCGGGTGACAGAGAGGACTGGCAGAGACATGGGCTGAGCCAGGGCTCAAACCGCCATCGCAAGGGCACATTAAATGTAACTGTTCACTATAAGTTTACTTGACGGTCTTCAGCTTGAACTGAGCCCCGCCCTGGGGACAGAGTTCTCCTGGGCTGACACGTTGGTAAGTTTACAGCTTGTCTGTACTGACGCTTTCCAGACAACTTCTGCCTCTATCCCAAGATGCAACCTATTCCCTACAAAGTGCACTACATATCTTTGTTTTTCATTTCCTTCCAAACTGCATGGAACCAAACTGTAGTCCCAGCGCCTCACAATCGGCTCAGGAGAGTTGAAGATTGGAGTCGGCTTTCTCTGAGACGTGTCACGGCAAGACATTCTGCCTATTTTCACACAGTTTGCCCAGTTTGAAGTCAGCTGGAACAGTGTGTGTGAAGTCATGCTCACTCAGCTATCTACCTCAGCTCGCTCTCATGGGGCCTGGCCTGCCAAAAGGACTCACTAGAGCCTAATGAGTCAAGGAAATCCCTACAGATGATGCCCTTCCCCCAACCCGGAGGATGATAACCAATATGCACTGCCCCATGGGACTCCTGTCACATACCTGTATGAAGCACACGCAGTCAAGGTTGGACACTAGACTGTGGTGGGCGCCTCAACACTGAGTAAAATGCTTTTGACCACTGCACCACTTAGGAGCACCATGTAGGCATATGGATATGGATAAATCTTGCACACATATATATATATATATATTTACATTTTATGACATTGAAGCAAATTGAGGTTTAGGGCCATACTACACACATACAATTTGGTGTTATGATGCCTACCTTCCTGGTAGAAGAGTACACATTCATGTTGTCCTCTTTTTCTTTAACTAATGATGTCACTAATCTCTCTGGTGAAGATGTGATTACTTTGTGTATAGAAAATTATTCTGATTCGAACACATTTACCCATAAATAGCCTACAGAAAAACCTGTTAGTCCTTTTTAGTTGTGGTTTTCAGGGAGGGGCTAGTTCTTTAAACATTGTCTGTGCAATAGAAAGCCTTCAGCTCAGACTGCCCTTCTAGACTCAGACACGTATCATGCTAACCCTTCAGCCATCTTTCCAAATGGCAGATTCTTTCTCTAACCAGGGGTAGGAAACTCTGTATCTGGGTGGGTGAAACAATTCTGTTTTTTTTCCTCTCATTCAGAATAGATATTTTCTATTTCTTTGTAGGGTTTGGGATACCAAGATCTCAGCATAATAAACTGGTTTAATGTGTTGAATTTTATGTCCTGTCTTCAAAGAACCTTTTGTATATTTACAAACTTGACTCAGAGCCCAAATTCATTGTGTTGTTTGGAGTGATCAACTGCCAAACTAATGTCCCCCCCAGGCCATGTCAACACAATGATATTAATCACAAAAAGATCAACCAAATGTTAAAAAAACACATCACCAAAACACTTTCAACACAACAGAATGCTACAAAATGGAAGTGCAGTGTAGTATAGTTTCATTATTAAAGGCAAATGTTTGATTTAAAGCTCACATTCGGTATTTCTCATGTAAATCATTGCTGTTAGTCTAATAAATCACTATTTGTGTTGACTTTATTTTTTTATTTTTTTCCTCAGCCTCCAATGCCCCTTGAAATCCTGACTGCCTTTTTGGCATCACAAAACATTTTAAAAGGTATTAAACTTTTCAGAAATAGAAAGTCTTTAATTGAAACAATAAAAAGCGCCTCTTGTTTTTTATATAGAAAAGCATAACCTGAATAAATATTATCACTCAAATAAATAGACGAGTTTATGGACTGAGTGCTATTAAATATTTTTTCTAGGATATAAAGTGTCCGTTTATATTTATATTGTTTAAAAACATTACAGCAAACAAATGTTTATGATGGGTTATGAAAGTTGTACAAAGCTCATTCTTCAATAATTAAAAACAGAAATGGATGTATGAAATAAATGATTAATTGAGAGTAGAAACATTGGAAATATGTCACCTATTTTGGACATGGAGTACAGAACCTTTTGCAATCAAAACAAATGTTTCTGGTCGTTGTGCGGGATCTCAGCATTCTGCCGTTTCTCATGTACTGCAGACGCAGGGAGGACGGCAACACTAGCCAGACTGCGAGACAGACAGACACCCCCGCACTGTTTCCGTGACATGCCCAATTGGAGTGTGGGTGACGTATGTACCATTAGGTAGCTAGTGCTGTGACGTGGTGGGGCTTTAGCTGTAGTGGTTTCTGGCTGCATCAAGTTGTTGACGGTGGATTGAACGAAGGAATAGCCAGTGAAGAGGAGCCGAAACGACCTAATTCAGGCAGGTCTTTTAAACAGCTTTCGGTATGTATTTTATTTGTTTTATTTTCACGATGAGCTTGGTCATTCAGCACGTGTTTATGTTTGATTATTTCGAGGTTTACAGACAAGTGGCAAATATTTGTACGGTATAACAAGCGTTCGCGAATTATTAGCCTAGGCTAGTTTTCATTGGCTTCACAGCGCAGGGTGTGTAGTGACTATGCTAAGCTAACATCGGTAGCCTCAAACCCGGTTTGCCCAGCTCCAATACACATTTGTGTAACGTTAGTTTAGCTAAGGCTATGTTAATGCGAGTTGTCCAACTGGCTTTCTGGCTGTGCTGTTACGTAGTGGTCAGCTGTAATGCCATTATATATATATGATCCCCTTGCTTTTGAATATAAAATATCCCCTGTTTAAGCCATTTATTTTTCCCGAAACATAGATTTTTGTCGAGTTTGGTTGGTGTAAAATACACCAGTCAGCTAAGGTTGCTGATAAAGCTACACGCTGGAGATTTCTTACCGCTGGCCACGGTTATGTTAACTGGTAGACAGAGTAGTCTGAGACTGTAGTCTGGCCAGTGAATGTCATTATCAGCGCTGTCTGCATACCAGTCCCATCGTGGCGAGCCAGAGGAGGCGAAGTACAGTTTGTAGACGAGGGAGCGTGAGGGTGGTGGTGATGAGGAACGGAGCAGATTGCGAGCTGTGCGCGTTGTCCTTCCTCGCACCGGAGGGGGTTATTACACTGCATGAGATAACAGAGCAAAGGGACCGTCGCATCTCAATGGTACAGATTTGTGTATATATGTAGATAATTCATAAAAAAACATGTTTTGTTCTTATATTAATATTTACAACACAGCTAAAAAAATCGTCATTATTTTGTTGCTTGGGAAAATGTCGGTTTGGGTTGTGAAATCCATGCAGGGACCACAGTGAATGAAGCTTGACTATCCACGACCATATTCATATTGGTGAGGCATTTGGTTTGATTAAATAAATGTTGTCTTTCATGGCATAAAATCATAATTGTATTCAATGTGATTATCATGTTGGTGCGACCAAACCCTAGTATCGAGTTCGACATTTGTATTTGGTTCGGTGGAAAGCTGTGCCCGCACCGTCCGTGTAGTTACTGCATGGAGGTCAATGGAGCTGCTGGTAATATCCAGTGTTGCTGCTCTAGTCAGCACACAGCTAAGGTGAAAGACAGAGAAGTAAACGCATGTCTTCTTTAACTCGTTAAATGTAAATTAATCTTATTATTATTTTAATAACTACGATAAATTGAATACATTGCAGTATACATTACACTGGTTAGCCAAATGCGCTAAAATGACAGTTCATTCTGTAGTCACAGATATTGGATAAAATTAATAGTCAAAACTGTATAACGGTACTTATGCGATTTTGCTTATTTTAGCCTTGTGGAATTGATGCAGTGTAAAATGAAATGTAGATTTCGTAGCATAGGGAGACAGTCGTTCGTCATCGATTGAATATCAGACTGCTTTTCGGTAAGAGTTGAACCGAATGAGTGATTCAGGTTACTGTTTTATCAATAGTGCTTCTTCTATTTGATGGGGTCACCGCCAGGTGACAATTTGAGCAGACCTTGGTTTGAGAACAGCAAGCAGGACGACTGGGGGTGTAGGGGTTATTTAGGCAATTTGGATCCTAGTTGTTAATTTAATCACCTACGTTACACCAAGTACGAACTTGTCACTCCATCTATCTAGTGATAGAGAAAAGACCAGACATAATATCTAGTAGGCTAGCTAGTTGTTGGTTGTCTGACCACCTGGTTGGATTTACTTGACAAAAGTAGCACTTTCTGTGGCCAATGGAATGGTTCTTTACTGTTGTTGGTGGGTGGAATGCAAAGTGCCCCATGGGGTTCAATGACAAGGCCTGAATGGGTAGATGTTTGGCTGGTGAGGTATGGTAATAGCCATTTGGCCCCCAATGGGTCCATTGAGCCACTCAACCCCCAACCAGGGTAGCCTCAATAAACCATTTAAACACCATCTAATGTTATTTTATGCTCTGAGAAAGACATCTCATGGTCAGGTTTCTGCAGTTACTCCATTTTTTAACACAACATCTAAAATAAACATTGTTTTTCATTTGTGATTGAAGTCTTTACTTTCTCATCCATATTGATGTGGTGACGTCTCAAATCTTCCCCGACAGGAAGTACACGGACTGAACCGACAGTCTGAACAGGAACACAGCTGTTTCCAACATGTACCGTTCTGAACACCAGAAGATTTGGAACATTTGAGACAGGAAGAAAACCAACAAACTATATCCACTTTAACTGAAAAGGTTCTTTAAATCCAAGTGAAGGTGGTAGTGGACAGAGACAGCCATTTTAGCTCCATCTACCCGACATGGCCAGTACTAAGGCTAGTCTGAAAACCCCATTCAAAGACCTAACCTCCTTCAAGGGCAACATGAAGCGACTGTATCGCGAAAGGCTGGAGGACGCGCCCATCAAGAAGAGGCTGATGGCCGAGATAAACCTGAAACGCCGCAGCCTGGATGCCTTGCCCAGCTTGCCCCGGACCTCCAAAGTGAAGAGGGAGGCTGTGGAGGAGCCGACCCAGCACCGGGAGCCCGCTAGAGGCATGGATAGATCCATCGACTTGGACAGTGGAGGGGAGCTCCAGGTGGGTGGAGGGAAGGCTCTGGACCTCAGCCCTGGGCTGAAACACACATTGGCTGCCTTCACACTCAGCAGCCAGAGCTCCCTGGGGGGGCCCGCGGCTTACTCTGCCCGCGCCGGCCATGAAGCCTCGTCCTCCCCCGGGCTCGGCTCTGGTTCTTGCCCAGGTATGACCCCTATACCCTCGCCACCGGTTCTGGGAGGGGGACCGCTGCTGGTGCCCAGCGACAGCTCCACGGAGCTCAGCCACTCCCTCCTGGAGGGCGAGTCCATTTCCTGCTTCACAGTGGGGGGGGAGAAGCGCCTCTGTCTCCCGCAGGTGCTGAACTCGGTGCTGCGCGACTTCTCCTTGCAGCAGATCAACGGCGTGTGCGACGAGCTTTACGTTTACTGCTCGCGCTGTGACGGCGAGCAGCTCCACATCCTCAAGGTCCTGGGCATCTTGCCTTTCAACGCGCCATCCTGCGGCCTGATCACGCTGACTGATGCCCAGCGCCTCTGCAACGCCCTGCTCCGCCCGGGAGCCACCCTGCCCTCGGACTCTGGCGCCAAGATGTCCGCCCAGGGACTCCTTAAGGAGACAGAGGCCAGCTTCCAGGTGGAGCACCAATGTCTAGGGAAGTGCCAGGGCCTATTTGTGCCCCAGTTCTACAGCCAGCCCGAGGCACCCTGTATTCAGTGCGTAGAGTGCCAGCTGCTCTTCTCGCCACAGAAGTTTGTCATGCACTCTCACAAGTCCCCGGACAAGAGGACCTGCCACTGGGGCTTTGACTCGGCCAAGTGGCCTTACTACCTGCAGCTGGGTAGAAAGTACCTGGGCACCACAGAGGAACCGAAGCTCAAGCAGCTCTTGGAGGACATGAAGAACAAGTTCCACTACAGCAGGACCAGCGACAAGGTGAGCACTGACACCGTGTGTGTGTGTGTGTGTTTGTGTGTGTGATGGAGACGTTGTTGATTTGTTTGCTGGCTTCATAGATGTCATTGGTTGGTAGTCCACAGATGTCGCCCCCAGAGTCGGGGCTCTATAGGTGTGTATTGTAGCGGCTCAGTGGAGAGGCAGACGTACTGCTGACCAGCTGCTAGCTCTCTATTGGTCCACCCACCCCCTGTGTTTGTGCCTGTGTGTCACAGGGGGCAGGGCAGCGTTTGTCCTTCAGGTCAGCTGGAGGTCACTAGAATCATCAGGAGACAATAGGGCCACCATACGGCCTGGCTGCTGTGGACTCTCGGTCACCCACACCTCTGGCTGGTTGCCATGGCACCCACTAAACCCTCCCGCTACTTCCCGCCATCTATACGTTATTTTACAAGACATCTGTAAGCCTTTAGATTAGATGGTGCATTTACATTGCTTAAAAAGCAGTGTCACTGGAGGGTCCACATTAAGGGCGCTTCTTAGTTCAGGAATAGGTTTAGTATGTGTCCGGAAAGCAGCCAAAGGTCTTTATTTGAACCACTGAATATGAGTGTACAGAAACAGGCAACCCAAGCCTTTTCATGGGGGCAGCTCTGTTTCCCCTCAACTCCAGTGCCTTCCACAGACCACCAGAGCCTGTTGGAGCTTTCTACAGAATGGAAGGTTTTTCCAGTTTGTTTCCTTTGTTATTTTACCCCAAAACAGAGAGTGACATTGGGGAAGAGAGCCTGGGCCAAGGCCCTATAGACACAAAACAATAACAGCAACAATGTTTTCCTCTCCATAGAGAGCTTCAGCTCCTTGTCTGTCTTTTTCTTGACCAACCCAGACTTCGGACACGGTCCAACTAGCACCCTATTCAATATACAACACTGCATGGTTGTCCAGGTCCCACAAGTCACCGGTCTAAAGTTTCTGAATTTGTGTGCTATCTTCAGAATATGTTGTAATTTGGTTATGTTTGATTTAGGACTCAGCGAGTTAGTTTCCGATAGTAAACTGGTTTTCCAAGACTTTGTTTTCATTGATGCTAACTGTCAGGTTAGGGGACAGTGAGACACACGATACACTGCAGTCTTGTCTGCTCTGTGTGTGTGTGTGTATTTATATTTATAGTGTGTGTGCAGACAGGTGTGAGAACACTACTCTCTGTACAGTAATATGGCACTCCCTGTCTGCAATGTTGGAGTCTGGAGAGAGAGGGAGGGTGATAGGGGAAAGAAAACCTCTCGCCGTGTGTGTGTGTGTGTGTGTGTGTCAGTGAGGATGTGTGTGTGTGTGTGTGTGTGTGTGTCAGTGAGGATGTGTGAGTGTGCCGGAAATACCGTCTGGTGTCTAGTCTAGCCCTAAAACCACATTCCTCCCTGCCTCCACAGCTCAGTGTTTCGTTGGAAAGAGACGCAGCTACTTTGTGGTTAGGGTTACTGGTAGCCAGTATCTGACAGCTTTTAGCTGATAAATAAAATAAAATAAATTATTTTGTTGCATCTAGCCTGCTGATTTTTCCCTCGTAGCCTGTCATACATCCCGATATGGGAGTTCAGTCTGTAGATCAACATGTTTCATATGATATGGGAGATCAGCAAATTTAACCTTGGTCGGCTGTCATGTCAGGTGGTGAAGAAACAGTTTCCATTTTTATTTCTGTCGTTTAACCGAAGGCCCTTATCCAAAGCAAATTATCGTTCATGTTCAGAAGACAAGTGCAACCCAGCAGTAGTACATGTCACTTTCAGCAGTGAGAGCTTGTATAGATAAAAAACAAATAGATGGAAGTCTGTCAGAATACAATTGATATTGTATAATAGATATATACATATACTTAATTGATAATGCGGTGGTTAGCAGCATCCTTGACTTAATAGAAATTATCTGTTTTTTTTGTCAATTCGTGCTAGGTTTTATGACATTGTTAAAATTCAGACATTAATGAACATTATTTATGTTCTTCACAGATGTATAGTGAAGTTTTACAGGTTATTTTTGGCAATGGATCTAATAGTGTTAAACATTTTACATTTACATTTTAGTCATTTAGCTGACCCTCTTATCCAGAGCGACTTAGAGCAAGTAAAGGGACATTCCCCCGGACACAACGACATTTGGCACAGTCGGGAATCGAACCGGCAACCTTCCGATTACAAGTCTGACTCCCTAACCACTGAGCCATCATCAACTATTAGTGTGCAGAATAATTATGCAACTAAATGGAAAAATTGTTGGTTTTCATCTGTTAAAGTGAGAATAATAACCAAACGACTCAAAATTTACAAGTAAACATTTCTGACACTTCAACACGTATAAGTGACCAACATAGCCACCTTTCTTTTTAATAACAGTCAAAAGCCTTGCGTTCATGGAGTCTGTCAGTTTCTTGATCTGTTGACTATTTTAAATACACCAGTCTTACCTTTAGACTACGTTGTGCTCTAGTTAAATACACCAGCTCTACCTCTACATTTTGGCCCGGATGGTAGATTCCTGTAGCGGTCTTTCCCATTGTTGAGGAAGCAGCTGACACACTGATAAACAGAAAGGATACTGAGGACAGAGTGACCCGACACTCCGACCCCCTCCTAGATCCTAGCCTCATGTGGGACCCACGTTCATGTACATGTGGGGTCCTGATGTCCCCACAAAGGTGCGAAACCCTTCAGAATAGGTCCTACAGGGGTGTTTGGCAGGTCCCCATGTGGAAAACGGGATCTCCAGCTTTGGGGTTAGCTATAGCAAACAATCATAAAATATGGCATGGTGTAAGAATTGCGGTTACTTTCAGGTTTTCCAAGATGCGAATCTCCCATTCCACCACATCCCAAAGGTGCTCGATTGGGTTGAGTTCTGGTGACGGGGGGCATTTGAGTACAGTGAACTCATTGTCATGTTCAAGAAACCAGTTTGAGATGATGTGAGCTTTGTGACATGGTGTGTGATCCTGCTGGAAGTAGCCATTAGAAGATGGGTACACTGTGGTCATAAAGGGATGGACATGGTCAGAAACAATGCTCAGATAGGCTGTGGCATTTAAATGATGCTGTTAGTACTACTGGTAAGTGTGCCAATCAAATATCCCCCACACATTACACTGCCACCAGCCTGAAATGTTTATACAAAACAGGATAGATACATTCTTTCAAGTTGTTTATTCCCAATTCTGACCCTACCATCTGAATGTCATAGCACAAATCACGACTCATCAGACCCATCAATGTTTTTCCTATCTTCTATGGTCCAATTGTGGTGGGCCCATGCAAATTGTAGCTGCTGTAGCCTACCTGCTTCAAGGTTCAACTTATTGTGCTTTTAGAGATGCTCGACTGCATGCCTTGGTTGAAACAATTGGTTATTTGAGTTAATTTTGCGTTTCCATCAGCTCGAACCAGTCTAGCTATTCTCCTCTGACCTGCCTTCAAACAAGGCATTGTCACCCAGAGAGTTGCTCATGGGACGTTTTGACTTTAATCACCTATCTTCTCCATTCTGATTCTTGGTTTTCAATTCAGCAGATTGTCTTGACCATAGAAATAGAATGGATAGAAAGGCCATTGAACTGCTTGGTCATTCGATTAGTACACAACAAAATGGCGATTGTTATTAGTTGTCACAGTAACAACACGCAAATCAGTTTAATGCAAGTAGTAGGCCGCTAGATCTTTGCAATGGAATGGTACACAAAAATGGCTGCCGCTCTGACCATTCTGCTACATTGATTTGAATTGGAATGGCCTTTCTATCCATTCTATTTCTATGGTCTTGGCCCTGTCTACATGCCTAAATGCATTGACTGGCTAAAACGTGATTGGCTTATTAGATAATTACGTTAACGAGCAGTTGAACAGGTGTACCTAATGAAGTGGCTGGTGAGTGTATATTACCGTTCAAAAGTGTTAGAACACACAGATATTTTAATGTTTTTCATAGAAATTTAAGGTGGCAATAAATCTATTAAAATATAAATCCAAGACATTACAAATGTTGCAAATGACCTTCCACGTTGGAAATTAAGGATTAGAACAGCACAGTCATCTTTTCAACGGACATTAATTTAGTGTCCTAATGATGAAACCTTCAGCTCATTCATAATCAATCAGGTTTTGACTATAATTTCTAATACATTTATGCCATCATGGTGAATGAAAAAATCAATTTCTGTAAAACCATATGTAATATTCTTGGTGTTCTAAAACCTTTGACTGGTTGGATATAAAGTCAGGGTTATTTATGTTAAGGTTATTAGGGTTAGGGTTATGGAATAGGATTAATAGATTACTGGGTCAGGGCTAGAGCTCGTGTACCCACAAGGATGGAAAAGCAGACGTGTGTTTGCGTGTGTCTGTGTGTGAGGGAAGTGGGACAGACAGAAGGCCTGGTCTCTTGGCAGATAAGAGCTGCAGCCCTGTACATCCTCCAGACAGCAGACGGGGACAGTGTCTCAAACAACACCCCATTGACTATATCAGGGCTCTGGTCTAGCGTGGCACTGTGTAGGGTATAAGGTGCCATTTAGGACTCAGCCCAGCTGCCTGCTGATCCACCACACTCACTGACTGACTCAGTGTTTCCACATCCCAGGGGGAGACGGGGGGCATGGAGGGAACATACCTTCAGATAGGTGGGGGGGTGTCTGTGTGTGTCTTGAGCCCTTGGCCTGGGCTACAACATGCACACTGACACTGTTTAAACATGACTGGCCTCTGTAGCTGGTAACGAAGCTGGCCTTTGTAGCTGGTAACGAAGCTGGCCTTTGTAGCTGGTAACGAAGCTGGCCTTTGTAGCTGGTAACGAAGCTGGCCTCTGTAGCTGGTAACGGAGCTGGCCTCTGTAGCTGGTAACGAAGCTGGCCTCTGTAGCTGGTAACGAAGCTGGCCTCTGTAGCTGGTAACGGAGCTGGCCTCTGTAGCTGGTAACGGAGCTGGCCTCTGTAGCTGGTAACGGAGCTGGCCTCTGTAGCTGGTAACCAGCTCTGTTACTATTAACATATAATTATTAATTAACATATTATTAATAATAGTAGTATACAATAATAATAATAATAATAATAATAATAATAATAATAATAACAACGGAGCTGGCCTCTGTAGCTGGTATCAGAGCTGGCCTCCGCTCAATAGGATGTTAGTTCAACCCAGTTTACACAACATTGCATAGGATTGACCTGGATTTATCTTTAGTGTGCTTCTTGCTGAGAAGGCAACAGGGATGTTTTTTAAACTGCAGGCATATCAACAAATGATTAGTGTCCTGTATGTGTCATCTGATACCATGAGGTAGGGAGCCTGTGTGGATGACGAGCCTCTTATACACCCACAGACGCACCAACTGATAGGCTGGAGTCTTCAGTGGAGGAGGTTTACTCTCTGTTTCGAAAAAGCAGAAGTTCCCGGTGTGTGACTCATGGTCTTGTTTGTGAAATACCTTTTCGTGTCTTGAGGGACACGCTGTCCTCAAGTACTCCTGTTCAGATTAGAAGAAAAAAAACAGTTAAGTAGGGATTGTGTCAGAGAACGCTCAAATACGTGTCCGTCGGTCTGAGAGCGGAGTGTTTGTTTGTGTCACCCCTGAAAATAGACACACCTGAAAAATAGGTCCCCCACAAGGGACAATGGGACTTTGGCGTTTGAAGTTAAAATGATTGGTAGATGTTAGGGCTTGGTTTCGTTCAGTCATGAAAGTTAGATTGCGGTAACAGTTAAGGTGAGGTTAGGTTAGGTTAAGGTTAGTGCTGTGAAATATGGAACATTCCCTTCTAGAGAAACAAATGTGTGTGTGCGTGCGTGCGTGCGTGCGCCAGGCCAGATCAAACAGACGTGTAGTTCAGATGAACAGACCTTGGAAGGGTGCTTATATTGGCACAGAGTCCAAACCTGGTCTGACAGTGTATACTCGTCCAATCCATCCTGGTTTATTCCTCCAAACTAATCCAGAATGTGGTTACTCAGCTCAGCTGAACCGCGTTGGGACGTTTCTGCCACAACATTTGGATCTACCGGTAGTTGTTTTCGGCCGTCTAAGAAGGGGCTGCTAAATACTAGCCCACCTCTGGTAGAGATGTTAGTGTAGCTAGCGTAGACAAACTAGTGATGCTAGTTACTTTTAGATTACTTTTTTAACCTCTTTATCGCATCTATTTTTCCCCCGTTCCTACCTGGAGCTCTACTTCCAGCCCTGGCGCTGTCAGCTGCGGTCAACAGACAACACTGTGTGTGTTTGTGTGTGTTTGTATCGACTGGGCCTAGACGGCGGCTGTGGTGCAGACAGCTGCTTCTGAAGCTTCCTCTATTGACTGTTTACAAGCCAGTGACTTCATTACCACAGACCAGAGCTGAATGCTGTCTGTTTCCCTGTCTACTGTTCCTGGTATTCTGTCTGTCTACTTGACTCATTCCATTCTCCCTCTAGTCCTCAGTTCCAGTATTCTAGTAGTTTCATATCCATCACAGACCTTCGTTGAAATTGTTCTGGAGTGTTCTACTCTCTGCAGGGTTCTAGAATAGGTTTCCACCTCCCAGACAGTGTGTCCAGGGCCCGCCCCATGTGTGTTTTTAAACAGTCGACGTCCCTGCGGGCTCAATTAGAAGACTGGAGCAAAATAAGCATGGGAACGAGCCGATAAGCCTATGGTTACATAACGTAGTAGACTTTAGCAGGAAGAGAGAGCTTTGAGTAAGACGGATGGACAGACGGACATGATCCTTATCGTCCTGCAGAAAATGAATAAAGGTGAGGCTACGTCAGTCCAGGACAGCTCTCTCCATCACAATGATTAATCATTTAAAATGATAGTGATATAATCAATCCGAATGTCAAAGGAAACATTACACACAAACCCTAAGTCATGTACGGATTCCTGAACAGATTTATAACCCTGATGACGTTTTTTTATTTCTTTATTTTTATTTGACAAGGTAGGCCCCTGACAACGGCTTCTCATTTGAAGTGGTGACCTGGCCAAGATTAGGTGCAAAGGTGCCAGAAGACATAAAGTTACACATGGAGTACAAAAAAATAACAAATACGAACTGCATTACATTCCTGTACTGATCCCTGAACAGTTTTATAACCCTGATAACATTCCTCCACGGTCCTGATAGAAAGCACTTGTCTTGTCTTGTGCTCATTTTATTGTTTATTTTTTGCCTGCATAAATCAGAAATAACTTCCTCTGTTAGCGGCTCATCTAAACCCCCCCTTCCTCCCTGCACTTTGCTGCTTGTGTGAGTTACCATAGCGACGGCTGCGTTTTGGACTGCCGTTGAGACTAGTGAGACGTGTTACCTTAAGCTTCCTTGAGCTACTTTCATTACCAAGCTGATGAAGACATAAAGACTGAAGAACGAGTTTTACTGTTGGTAGACTGAATAACTATCAAACCGTTATTATGTGTTTAAAGTACAAATCTTCATCTTTTATTTGAAGGTACATTTTTTTTAAAATTATTTCACCATTTTGAAATGGAAGTTGTAGAATAGAGCCTGCAGCACTGCTTTATATTTACCGTCTCCATTGCTTCTTTTACTGTCTATGCACGGCTGAAACATCCTGAACCCCCCCCCCCCCCCACACACACACACACACACACACACACTTCCCCCTC
>JACXGM010001021.1:49487-60061 GCA_016801145.1 Umbra pygmaea | reverse complement strand
CAATGACAGCAGGTTCAATGACAGCAGGTTCAATGACAGCAGGTTCAATGACAGCAGGTTCAATGACAGCAGGTTCAATGACAGCAGGTCCAGTGACAACAGGCCCAATGACAGCAGGGTCAATGAAACAGGTTCAATGACAGCAGGTCCAGTGACAACAGGCCCAATGACAGCAGGTCAAATGACGGTGAGAGTGGTGTGCTGTGTTAAACAGGATATGTTTCATCTCTTCCAGACGGATTGCTCCAGTGACAGTGAGAGCGAGGACAACTTCATTGTGGTTCCTCCCCGGGACCACCTGGGCCTGGCCATCTTCTCCATGTTGTGTTGCTTCTGGCCACTTGGCATCGCTGCCTTCTACTTCTCACAAGGGGTAAGAGGACGCAAACACACTCACACACAAGTGACTGGTCGACCTGGACACTACACACCAGTCAAATGTGAACACACACAAACACACACTATCTAGAGGTAGAACCTAATTTCAACCCATTTTTGAACCAGCTGGAAAATTATCCAACAGAATTGAAGAACCAATTTAAAAAGGAGCCTGATACAACATAAAATGCACTATTACAGTTGAAATTCCTACAGTAATGGAGAGTTCTCCAGCAGCTGGTTGATCCAAATTAGGTCCTACACATAACCTGATGTTAACACCCGTCACTACCTTAACACCACTCAGAGGGCTAAGGAAACCCACCCACTCAGAGAGACAGGTTGTTGACGGGCAACTCTCAAGTGTGAAGTCTTATCATAACTAAACATACAGCCTCCTTGTCCATCTATGCCGTCGAGTTAGACAGGCAGGCACGCGGAAATCAGCTTTCTGTGAATGATCCAATCATTTTGTACTTTCTGAGTAATAATAGTAAATCAAATAGCCTAGTGTTTAGAGATGCTGCTGCCTGTCAATCTGTTTTGTGTATATTTGGGTGTGTTTGTTTGTGTGTGGCTCAATTACAATACACCCCCACAGTCCGGAATCTTCTACCTACACAGTCCCACAATCCTCAACAAGTGGGCGTGGCATTAAAATGAAAATATGTGGATACGGTCCGGCCTGTAGTTGGCTATCCAACTGAAGGAAAATGAGATGCAGACATCCAATCGAAACTCCCAAGAAACTATTTGCTAAGATTTGATAATAATGAAAAAGGGAACTACTAAATATTACATTTAAAAATCCAATTCAGAGTTGTTGTTTGGAAATCTGACTCAAAATGTTTGGTGTGCAAGACACTGAGTTAATGTTATGAGTCTAATTCTTAACATATGCAACTTCTGTTTGCTGAAGATCCCAGAATGTAGCCTAGAAATCTAGACGCACCCTAGCGGTCAGTCTAGCAACTCTCCGTTGACCTACGAGCTGGAAAAACCTAATTCTGGTCAGGCCAATCACAACGTGTATAAAGTCGGTGGGCGGGCTTAACGTAATTACCGAAAACAATTACCGTCTTTCCAATTGGCTTTGCCTGCAACTCTGGTAGATTTGGAGTTAATATTTTCTTTGAGAAAATAACAAAGAACGGCACTGAAGTCATTCTTACAAAAGGAAGATGTGTTCAGAGTTTTCACTTCGTTGCTCTGGTTGGTTTAGCGCTATCCTATTGCGTGCATAGGGAATTTGAAAGACAACCGTTTATCCCGCCCCTCGGATTCAGCACTGTCAATGGTGAGTTCCCAGACCAAACATCTTGATGTGGGTCTCGCTTGCCAGGCTACCCAGAATGTGCTATACATTTAAGAGAAAAAGGTTGGTTACCCAACATAACTGGGTGTCAGGATGGGAAAATACGATTACCTGTACCAGGATACTGTAGATGTGCTAATTCAGTGAATACCAGTAACTCACTCAATTCGGCTGCACTACCAACTTTTGAAATGACGCTTTGTACATTGTACTTTTCTAAATATCAACTGTTATTTCAGGCCTGCCAGTCAAAAACGAAGCTTGTGGTTGTGAAAGCATTTGATCCGCCTGTGGTCTGCGTTTTGGAGGAGGCGTATCTGATTGCAGAGGAAATGTTAAAGTCATTATTCTCCTCTGGCCATTTCCAACCTTACTACATACCACTTAGCATACGCTTTCATTCAAAGTGGCATGCAGTACTTTGATTTTTTTACTTATGTGTATGGGAAGGCCATGAGAGCAAGCCAGGAACCTCTCAGTGAAATGTACAAACAAACGATTGAGGAAGAAGGGAGAAAATAAATTGCCTTTGACACACAATACATGCACACACATGCACACATACACACTGAATGTTCAGGAGAGCCCCCTACACCTAAGGCATTGGTATAGACCTCTTCTATTCAAACCAATTGAAATATGCCAGCAGCTTCTTCCATAACACCAACATCTTTCAAACTCCTTAGCATTTGTAAAAGTATTGGTTACACTTTATTTGGAGAGTCCGAATTTCCATCTGTAGGTGCTCTACAGATAGTTTGTTGATGATATGACTATCAACAAACTATCTGTTGATAAGAAACAAATTGTGTAATTTAAGGGTAGGGGTAAGTTGAGAATAGGTTTAAGGTTAATGGCTTTACATTAGGGGAAGGGTTAAGGTTAGGATTAGGGTTACGGTAAGTAGATAGTCTGTCGAAATGTTGTTGATAGTCTGCAGATAATCAGTAGAGCATCTACAGATACACTTTTTAGACTCCCATGTTGGAAGTGCCACCCAAACCACATACTATCTGACCAAACCACATACTATCTGACCAAACCACATAATATCTGACCAAACCATATACTATCTGACCAAACCACATACTATCTGACCAAACCACATACTATCTGACCGAACCACATACTATCTGACCAAACCACATACTATCTGACCAAACCACATATTATCTGACCGAACCACATACTATCTGACCAAACCACATACTATCTGACCGAACCACATACTATCTGACCAAACCACATACTATCTGACCAAACCACATACTATCTGACCAAACCACATACTATCTGACCAAACCACATTCTATTCTACTCCACTATGTTCAATTAAGTCTGTTTCTAACCGAAGGGAAATAATCTTGCAGCAAGAAGACTTGTGAGTTATTTTGTGGATTATTTAAGAGACGTTATTTTAGAGCAGTGTTTTTCAAACCTTTCCTCTGGGAACACCAGCCGTTCCATGTATTTGATCTATTTCTGAGCTGGCACACCTGATTCAACCCATCTGCTAATTATCAGGCCCTTGATTAATGAATACGGTGAGCTAGTTCAGTGGCTACAGCTAAACTGTGGAACGTCTGGTGCGCCCCGAGGAGAGGGTTGAAAAATACTGTTTTAGAGGTTGATAGATTTTGTTGTAATTGCACTTAGACATTTTAGATACAAATACCCTGCAATTAAGTGTATTTTTTTCTGTGCTGCAGCAACACGATCAAATTAAGCATTTGTGAATAGTGGGCTTCAAGTGCTGCTTAATATAATTATTCATAAGAGCGAAACTATAATCCAAGTTGGCCATATGCAATGTAAAGACTCCTTCATCCGGGTTTCACTTCAGTTTTCACAGCAGGTGGGTGGGAGTGGCCAGACAGTTTGTTTGTACAAGACCAGTCAGTCGGCGTGTGTGTTTGATATAACCAGTCACATATTGTGTGTCACATTGAAACAAGGGAGTAGGCAGGACGCATGTAGTTATATGTTGGGAGATATATAATGAATCTAAATAACACAGGTAAAACAGTTCCAACATAAACACTTTACACAATGGAAAATAAAGGTGCGCCGGAAGGCGCTCACCTGGTAAGTCAAAAACTCCACTTGTAGGCATTGGTATAGCCTACCACAAATACTGCACAACGTGTGATCGGGTGTTGAAAACCTATTTCGGAGCCCAATACATTAACGAAAATACAACAGTATGTGTTCTTTGATATAATAGATTTTTCATCATATTCTGATGTTATATAATACCTCCAAAAAACCAAAACATATTATTCTAGAAGTTTGTCATTTTTACACCACTTTATTTGGCTTATTACAACAGCTTATCCATATTGCCTATCTATGCATAGATAAGAAAAATAAACTAAAACTATATAGCTTACCACAACTACTGCATTATGATGCAATCTTTATGGAATTAATATTTTAAGAGACGCAACCGGTTCAGAGACTATTATGTGACACCTGTGTTTTGATGATAAGGAGGCAAGAGGACTACGCTTGGAAACGGACAAGATGGTTGCAACCTCAGAAACTTGGAAATGTTTTGTGAAGAACTGCTTGTTACAAACCAGGAGATGATGTAACTGCTGGTGAGCAAAAGCTTGGTGCAATTTTACTCAGTACATGGCAAACAAACTGGACAAATTTGGGATCAAATTTTGGTTAGCTGCCGATGTGGATACAAAGTACATGCTCAATTTCTCAATGGATATCCACACCTGGGAAAAGATTAAACCAGTCCAGCAGACGAGCGAATATCGGAGACTATCATTTTGAGACTTATGGAGACTTTTACGGGCAAAGGTAGAAATGTGACCAATGACAGAGATGGGCATAAATACTGTAATAGATTACTTTTCTGGGTTGGGCTGAGTTCACAACATTTGGGAAGTTTCTCAGTAAGACACTAATGAGCAGGAAAAATAAGTTCATAACTTACCAGTGATCTATGAAAAACTAAAACAATGGTGCAATGGGAAACATTCTTAAATTATATAACTTTTTTTACTTGGTCATTAGTGTCTTACTGAGGAACTTCCAAAAAGTTGTGAACTCAGCCCAACCCAGAAAAGTAACTCCCAACGCGCATTTTCAGTGTGGCTAATGTTCGTTCAATTAGGCTACGCTGCGTGTTTGTGTATGTTTTCGATTAAACAGCATTTCACGCACTGTTGCTGGCATCATATGGTGTCATCCTCAGCCATGTCTTTAACAGATAGCATTGTCCCCTTCACAGCCACCCATCCAAGGGGGGATTCCCATCAAATATGGCAGAGTTTGCCATAAATGAGTCATGGCTTGAGCTAGGGTAATTCGCAAAGACATGGGTGATTTTACTATTAGCATAACAAATGACTTGATCGAATGGGTTCCCTTGCAGTTGATGTATATCAGTGTGATTGATTCATTCTGAATAATTTGGGTAAATGTGTACACTAGATGTATGCCTTTTTTTCCCCTCTTCGGACACAAACAATGATTTCCCTCATGTGGTAAAATTTTCCTTCTAATTATGTATTGCAATAATGGGAACTGCTACATTTGTGTAGATAAGAGGAGCAATAAAGTGTATGCGCGTTGTGCACACGCTACATTATTGCCAACCATGCGCCCTTAAAATAGCATCTAAAAAACAGGAAAAACCTGGTTAAAAGTAAGTGGCAAAATTGTTTTTCGGGAACTGCAAGATAGCACCAGGGAACGTTTGCGCCGGAACACGCCTCTTCTTTTTGCTGAACCGTCCAACGAACGCAAGTTCATTCCTTAATTTACAGACGCGCGTCTGTGGAGGGGAAAGTCCCATATGCAGGATAGGAATGATACATGCGTTGGTGTAAAAAGTCAATTGTGCTGGGTGTAAGATTGGGCCCATAGTCACTGACCGGTATGGGCGTTGTACATTCATGTGGAGCCGCAGAGAAACCGGTCGATGGTAGTGGTGCATCTGTTTCTCTATGGCTCCTTGTATTCCGATGGAGTTCGCTGCCTCCTTGGTTGGGTCAGTCATTATGTCACCTTGGAGCAAGGGAGAAGGCCTATACGTAAATCCATGGTGGGAGAAATAAATAAAGAAATAAAAGGGTGCAGGAATGTGCTCGCCTGGTAACAAATAGGGGTGCAACGGATCGTAACGTGTAATCAAACGAATTACTGTTTTCCCAGTTACAACGCTGTTAGCGTTACTGACAAAATAAAATGTGGCGTTACTTTAATTGAGCTCAATTTCTGCAGGAGCTGCAAAAAATTTTTCTCTGGTGTGTGTGTGTGTGTGTGTGTGTCAGGGGGGTGGTAGACAACCACAACTGATGATGATTGGCTTAGAGTACATTTCCATCGTTTGCCAACCAACCAGAGGCAGAGTTCGGCAGGTGTTCACTGTTCATTTCACACACACGCACAGACAGTCGCACACACCAATGGCCAGGAGTCAGAGAGATGGCAAGTCAAACAAGTTCAAAGGTAGCTTTCGCAAACTGTGAGTATAATAAGCACAACTTTTCCCTCGTTGAGGTAAAAGGCAAGAATGTTTATGTAAAGTGCAACTTATGTACAGGAAGAAAGACACTCCACGTCGGTGGCAAGTAATTAGAATCTAGTGAAGCACCACATCGTCACAAACTAGTGGCCTAGAATGCAGCTGATAACGTGAGCTCCGCTACAAAAGGAGATTGAGCTACGACATCAAAGCAACTTAAACTAGATTTTTATCCACCACCGCAAACTCTTATAACTCAGACTATTATTTGATTCTATTTAGTGTCCATTTCATTCATTTAACATATTTAATATTGGGGGCTTTCAAGTTATTTGACATACTTGATTTTTTGCAATAGTTACTTTCCCTGGTAATTAGTTACTTTTATAATGATGTAACTCAGTTACTGACTCAGTTACTCTTTGTGAAAAGTAACTAGTAACTATAACTAATTACTTTTTTAAAGTAACTTGACCAACACTGCTGATAATTGGAATTTGGGTTAGTTGTTTTTATAATTTTCAATGGTTATGATGAGCAATATGAGTGAGAAATGTGGTTAATATTGATCGTTGTTTAGGTACATTAAATCACGTTAAACCTTTTCCTTGCCATAGGAGCCAATGAAGAAGAAAAAATTAACGTGAGATTACTTCTATCATCGTTGGATTTCGGTTTAGTTATTTTGACAGACTTAACTGTTCATAACAAGATATGGCCATGATAAATTTGGTGATGATTGACCATTGTTTAGATAAATTAAAACCACGTTAAGCTTTTTCACATTAATCGTTTTAGTATGTCCTGTATGCGATGGGATGTCGTAATGTGGCTCAAACACTTTCAGCATGTGTTTAAAGTCCTCCTTTTGCACAACCGAATACGGCCTCATGTCTGCACCTATAAACAAACTAATAGCGTTTGTGATGGCTTTAGCCCGGTTTGATTAATTGCTTAAATGCCACGGTGATAAGCGGTTGTTTTGCAGCTTTCATTTTCACTCCTGTTAGTGAAACACCGGGGTGATGTCGCTTCAAATGCGTGGATCAATGACGATCCGTTGCACCACTAGTAACAAACCTTTATGTAAAACTTCTACATAGTACTTTTAGCAACAACACGTGTACATCACAACTGACAGGAAACAATGATCGCCAAGGAAATTATAAAACAGAGGGACTTAAATACACACCTTTTGCGAATGGTAAGACTAACAATCAAGGCAATCCATTGGGGAATGATGATGTAAAGGTTAAATGTCTGGAATAAATAGAAAATGTGGAAATTATTCAGAGCTCACAGAGTTCCTCTGCCACTGGTAGCAAACGTGACAGTATGTTAACAAAATATTAAACAATAAGAATGACTGTTAGTCACTGAGCCAGAGGAACACCCCCATGGAGATCCCAGAACACACAAGGGTTGACCAGGATATGAGGCTCAGGTGTGGATGATGATAACAGAAAATTGGGCCTCTTAAAAACATATTTGGCAGAGAAAAAAACAATGAAAAGTTCAGCAGATGCATTTTTCCAGAGTGTGATACAGAAAGGAGTACATACATATTGATCAGTATTGCAAAAACCATACTTTTCTAACTTATTTACAGTGGGCCACACAAAGTATAAACACTGTAAAAATATAAATACCTACAAAAACAGAAACTGTAAATTATTAACAGAAATTAATTTATAAACACTTATTGTCTGTTAATAGATGGAAACTATCACTCTAGAGCAGAATTACATTATCTGTTATCATTATAAAGGAACTGTCTGTAAAATAATGGAAATGTAACTGGCAAACAATTACCAGTACTTTAATGTTTTTTGACATATGTTGTTTTACAGTGCAGTTTCACTAAACAAGTAACTAACAGTTAGGGTGAATGTTGAAGCCCTAGAACCTTTGACTAATGGCTCCTCATTAGAAGGGGTCAGATGGCTCAGTGGTTAAGGCGTCAGACTAGTATTCGGAAGGTTGTCGGTTTGATTCCCAGCTGTGCCAAATGTCGTTGTGTCCTTGGGCAGGGCACTTCAACCTAAGTTGCTCCAGGGAGTTGTCTCTGGGTAAGAGCATCAGCAAAATGACTAAAATGTAAGATGGCTAAACACATTCAATATATGCCAGCAATTCCCCCTTCAACCTTGAATCAAGACAGATATTTTGTCTCATAATGTCAAACTTCATAATGTCACTAACGTTATCATTAGTCTGCCCAGTTTCTCTACATTACCGTGAAATATGACCTATATTTAATTAGAATAAGACCGCAATACTCTGAAGAGTAGGCAATCAAATTTTAAAGCATATTGACTATGATAACTCTCTATAAAGGTCAAAGGTCTCTGGGGGTGTGGCCAGCCGTCTTCTGGCTGTCTGAGATTTTAAAAGAATATGACCTTTTAAGGGCACATCTATCATCAAAAAACTTAAATAATTGTTTACCATTTAGGCAAAGAATTATGTGGGACCTGGTGTGCTAAGAGAATGATAACTTTAAAGGTAAATATTTTATGTTTAATTTTATACTAGTTTGAAACATTTGTCGCAAAACATAACACTGTAATATTTCAACCCAATACCGCAAACGACTCACTGCTATTACTGTATGTGGTTCTACTAACTAAGGACTCAGGGGGTCAATGGAACTGACAAATGTCTGTTTATTTTTATTATTTTTTCAATTTATTTAACTTTCGTATCACCAAAAAACAAATTTTGCACCTTCAAACTGGTCTGTATTTTGTGTAAAAAATTGTAAAAATACAAATACAATCATATTTTATTCCAGGTTGTCATTCTACAAAATGTGGAAATGTTTTAGGGGGCTGAATACTTATGTAAGGCACTGTATATATTGCAAGGAGCACTACAATACACTGTGCTGAATAAGCATCTGGGAAAACCAGAGTTAGCTTAGCGCTTCAGATGGGCAGGGAAAATTACCTACAAGTCTCCATTTTAATAGTCCTTGCATGACGTTTGCAGATTCTGATAAATGCTTGCAGCTTTAGAAAAGCACAGCCAACAAGTTAACCGTCTGTGCTGCTGCCAAGTTTATATGCAGCAATTTATTGCAAGACAATGCAAATACAATACCTTAAAATGTTATCTTGCCAATAAGACGTGACTCATCATAAACTCACTCTAATTAAACTCACGAGTCAGAATCGAATTACAAATAATGAAGTTTGGCGAATTCATGAGATCAAGACAGATTTATTTCCCTTTGTTGAGGGATGTTTTTGTCAGGAAGCAGTGAAGTGTGTGTAGCAGTAAGTGTAGAGGTGCACGACTGGACAGAAATGTGTGCTAGGACAAAAAGGAAAGTGGTCTTTTCTATTTAGGGGCACAAAGCGTGCTCCACATAGATTACCTGAAGCTTAGCAAGTCTCTTGACTCTTAGGCATGTCTGAAAGATATTAAAGTGGCACGTGCTGAGATTACCCACCAATGGGGTGCCAGCTGCTTATGAAATAGGTGGCTGTTGATTGGTTGGCTCACTACTAGTTTGGATGGATTTGACCCAGCCCACCCTGGAAATGAAGTGTTTATTCTTGAGTCTTGCTCCTTGTTAACCCAAGGGGGTGTGGTTTGCAGACACTTTCTGCCTGTTAGGCACGGACTTCCTGTCAGATCCTGCAACATCAGCCGCAGGTTTGGAATATTCTGGCTTGTGCCTAAGAGGTCCAATTTCCCAGTAGCGTGGTTGTGTTCAAATGTGATTGCAATTATTCAATTAACATTTTCTTTGAGGCGTATAAATGCCAGGTTTAGTACCTATTACTGGTCTCAGACACCAATGTGTTTTTATTTAGTTTAGTCTTTTAGCTTTGGAATGTGGAAGTGGAATGTGGAAGTGGAAGTGGAAGTGGAACTCTGATTTCTAGCAGTTGATCCAACCCAAAAGCAGATGACAGTGCAGCAAAGGAGTTCACTTTGTGTTCGGTTGTATTTTTCATTTTTAGCTTTCTCTGTCTGACTGCGATGCCACATTTCAATCATTCGATGAAGGTTGTGTGGATAAAGTGCTTCAACCGTTTAATTGCAGTGTTATCCACGAGGGCACTCATATTGACGAGTCACCAGCACAAGGACACGGATGAGTTGGGGCTTTATTCACGCCATATTGCAGAAGTTTACCGTTGCAGCATGATCAAAATGTAAGGCAGTGTAAGTAAAAATCACATTCATGGAAGAAGTACAGCTCAATCAGGAATTGCCTTCAAATTTCAACTGCACAACGTTTCATAAGGCATTGTAATTTACTAGTTACAATGGCAAACGCACACACACACACACACACACACACACACACACACACACACACACACACACACACACACACACACACACACACACACACACACACACACACACACACACACACAC